>PVIU01025019.1:0-24472 GCA_004026605.1 Ondatra zibethicus
GGAGGGATGGGGGTGGGCCTTGGACTTCCAACAGGGCAGGGCACCATGCCCTCTTTCAAGGAAGAAGGGGGAGGGAGGAGGGGTGGAGGGTAGTGGGAGGGGACCGGGAGAAGGGGAAGAAAGGAAAAAATTTTTTTTTATCTTTAATTATGTTCTTGAATGGAAAAAATAAAACAAAACAATGTATGGAAAAAAAAAGAGTTCATAAAGGGTGAGTAGGAGACCTTATATCCTGTAACATGGGGGAAGGGGGAGCTGAATACCTGTTTAGTCAGGAACACAACACAGATGCTACAATGTTTGGGTACTCCTGTAACAACATTGTGACACCGTTGCTGCCCAGTGGCTACCACAGGACTTCAGGGGGCATCACTGGGAGATTATAACATGCTACAGCAGTGAGGGAGAGAGGGAGGGAAAGAAGTTCAACAGGAAACTCTAAAGAGTTTAACGTATTGCCCCCCCTTTTCCAGATATTTGCAAGAACTCTGTGATTGCTGTTTCTAAAGATCTCTTTAGATAGATCCTGGAGTGAGAGTGTTTAGGGAGGAAAGTGAGAGAGCAAACAAAGAAAAAGTACAGCATACACATATGCAAAGGTGGGTCACAACTACCATGAAACTAGGTAGGTCATGGTTCTAGGGGAGAATCTGCTACTATTCTGCTATAGGCATACAGTAATAAGGTGAATCCTTATGACTTAGAGCTATGCCCGTAGATCAGAGAATCAGTCAAACTTCATCAGAGAAGCATCTTTTGCAATAGACAGCAATTAACACAGAGACCCACAATTAAACAAGGTGCACTAAGTTCTAAATGGGGATGTCTATCAAATGCTTCCCTTCAAGGCTCAGAGATTTATTATGAAGAGGAGGTACGAAGTTTAAGAGCAAGAGGTAGTGATGATTCCAAGGAAAGAGTATCATCCAGACACAACAGGACTGATATACATCTCAACTCAGAGATTTGACAGTATGCACAAAACATGAACAGTTTTAAACCAAATTAAACTCCATCACTGTGAAGAGGAAGTGAACCAAAGTCTTACCCATAAGCAAAATTAGCACCTACTAGGGAAGGGAAAATATCAAGCAAACTCCCAGGCAGTTAAGATGCCCAGGAGTACTTGGCTAATGCAAAATGAGCTCCATGTTTCTGCTGTTGTTATTGTTGCTTATTCATTTGTTTTCTTCTGGTATTTCTTTGTTCTTGTAAAGTTTTAATTGTTATTTGTTTTTATTTTATTTTTTAGAGACAGAAGGAGAAATAATATACATTTGTGTAGGAAGGGAGGTGGGGAGTATCAGGAATTATGGAGGTGATAGGTGAGGTAAAAATATGATAAAATATATAAAAATGACTTTCAAATGAAAAAATAATTAATTTTAAAACTGAAAATGAAAAAAGAAAGTATGAAATAGATGGATTCATAAATGTTTCATTATCTGAAAATAAGTATGTATTTTTATTATACTTATATCCATGGAGTTATTAGAGAAATAAATAGCTATATAAGCCTCTTTATTTATGCATCAAGAAAATACTTAAAATACCTCATTTTAGAAATTTAATGTTATAACATTTTAAACAAAATTTACAAGAAATTAAGCAGCATACAATAGCAACAAATGCCAGGATCATTATTTCAAGAGTATAAGCATAGCTCAAAATACAAAATTATTCTACTATAACTGGATACCTTATCTAGTGACAAATTCTTAGGCCTTTAGAACTGGTTAGTAGGAAGAATGTGAATAGTTTAGTACTCTGGGCTAGAAAAGTCCTGACATTACTGAAGCACCAAATATTAGGTCATTCATGTGCGTGCTTCAAAGACAATAATGTTGAAAGAAATATGTTCCGAGTTTATGAAGAGTCAGAGAGAAATAGGCGCTATATAAGAGATAGTACTGGGGTGATGTGTGTGATAAGTTGTGCATTAATCTAGCTTCATCCTGTCTCAGGGACCTGAGTCCCTGAGTGAAATTGAATTTAAAGATAATGGGTAAATTTGCTTGATGGGGAACTCAAGGCAGGAGAGCATTCAGGCTGGTGCTGAGAAAGCAGTTGTGACTGTCACAAAGATCAGAACCAGGAAAGAGAAAATTTCATACTGTACTGGGATAATTGGAAAAGTGTCCTGAGGGCGAAACTTCATACTAAGACAGACAAACATAGGAAATGATTTAGTATCCAGGATACCACTCAGTTTGCACTATACCCAAGCCCATTCTTTAACAATAATGAACCTGAGACTTACCTGCTCTATTGTGCACATAAACACCATCCAAAACAATTCATGTAGAAACCTTCTAGCAACAAGAGGCATTCATCAGAGTCTAGCTGAATGTTTCCCCTTCTCTGAGTAATGGACTAAGTTTCTACACTCCCATGAGCAACAAACTTGGGCTGTTTGAACTCTAACATATTCCCAATATGTCCAGGCACAAAGTAAGAGAGCCAATATTACTTGAATAATCTTTAATGCATATGGATTAAGCAAAAGGTATGTCTTCAAATGCACTACTTCCGAGAATTTCCTATTTATCATGTTATGCGTATATATATATATATATATATATATATATATATATATATATATATATATATATACATACTTGGGCGTGTATATGATTAAACATAGTTACATTATGGGAAGAGATATGCACAGTGTCCAAAGACTTATGGAATTCATAACTATTAGAAAGCCACTGTGGTAGTTTGAATGCAATTGGCCTCTATAATCTCATAAGGAGTGGCAATTAGGAGGTGTGAGTTCTTTGGAGTGGGTATGGCCTTGTTGGAAGAAGTGCTTTACTGTAGTGGCCGGCTTTGAAGTTTGCTATACTTAGAATATGAACCAGTGTCTCAGTCAACTTCCTGTTGCCTGCAAGAATTAGGATGCTCAGCTACTATCTTATCCCAAGACCACATTTACCTGCACACCATCATGCTCCCCACCATGATGATAATGGACTGCACCTCTAAAACTCTAAGTGAGCCATCTCAATGAAATATGGCTATGGTGTCTCTTTACAGTAGTAGGAACCCTAAGACAACCAACCAAATTGTGTTGTTAGTAATTAAACTCCTCTGTCCTTTAGACCATATAAAAGGGACTCCTCCCATCATGAATACCCTCATTCTTGTAGCCCACTATGAATTTTGATAGCAAAATTTCTGTTTTTTGTGTGCTGTGGCATGACTTTGAATAAGGTTTTTTTGCTATATTAACAAATTTGTTTGACCCTTTATTTTAAATTTAACAAGAAAAAAAAGCTCAAACTGGATCACAATTACTGGTGACAGTTTCTTGGAGGTCAGTCTTTTGAGGGTCTAAATTCACTTGAAGGAAAAAAAAAAGTCTAAGTTAAAGGTTTCCCAAGCAGCTGTAAAGGAAAGAAAGTAATTACACAGAACCAGATGTCGCTGCCACCCAGGAGAGACAGGTGGCATACCAAACTAGCAACAGATCTTAGCATCGTCGTCCACTTTGCACTAGTTTGGAAAACAAAGAGGAGGCAAGGTTGAGCCCATCATGGAGACCTGCTTGGTGAGGCAGAGTGTGGCAGGGCCAATGTCCTCTTTATTTTAGCTTCTACTTTAATTTTAGAAGGAATAGGAAAAGGGCTGCAGAAACTTTTCTTAAGTTTAAAGACATGTACTGTCGTCAGTATGAAAACATACTTCAAGTGCCAATGAAGACTATCAACTTCTTCAATATTAGATGAAACCCTGTGCCATTTATCTAAGTTATCTCAGCAGCTCCCAAGACTAATGATCTGAACGCTTTTGGTGGATGTAGGAACTGAGCCCTGAAAATTGTTCCCTGGCTCCCACATGCATGTATGGAATACACACACCTAACTACTCAAAGATAATAAATATAAGATAAATAATTTAAAAAAATTCAGTTCCTATCCTGAGCATTAACACTATAGAAAAGAAAATGTACACACACACACACACACACACACACACGCAGACATGCACACACACGCACACACACATGCACACACACGTACACACGTTTGCAAACCTCATAGCAGTCACATTTTGTACTTTTTCAAGTGGAAAAAAAGATTCAACTAGACTCAAATATTCTTAAGAAGAAGAACCTTGACAATATCTAGGCAGATTTATCTATACTTTGAACAGTACTCATCATAAAAATGCATGAAATTATTCAGAAAGATCCCAATGGAATTATGCTAAATGAACAAGGAAAACACACTGAAAGATATATGTGATCATTAACGTGATAGTCTCCAAATAGAAAGAAGATTTTAGAGATACAGAACATATCAGAAATTTATTGGTGTATAATATAGAAGGGAATCACTGGAACAGGGAAGCACTAAAGATGCCCCAACATGGTGAGGATATATTTTGAATGTAGTGACAGGTACTGAGATACCTGAGATAGATACATTGTTGTACCTTCACATCTATCTCCAACCTATTGGAATTTTACGTTAGTCATATAAGTTAGTTAATATTATAATGTTATGTACTGATTACAATTTTTTGGTTTAGATAAGAAATAGAAGTAGAGAAATAGATGGATGGTGGATACATAGCTAGCTAGAAGACAGATAAGAAAAATTTCTTAAAATAAGTATGTTCAGTTATTTGAAAATTTGTTAAAACATATCATGCAAATTTTCATGCTGAAGATCTGTGCCCCTTGCTCCATGTGATTGGTTTAGACAGTTAAAGTGTCCTCTTGATGATATCAGCTGCTCTCCTCTCACTAAGGTAGATACACCAAGACCCCAAAATCATCATCTTCAGGAAGCAGCATATTAAAGCAAGACAATCTAATTACAGATGCAGTTGCCGTGAGTACTGATGATGGTTTAATTTGTGTGATTTAGGGTGACTCTGTACCCTTATATTCTATAGGACCTTCAATCCTGACTTGTGTCCCTACTTCCTAAGCCACAGCTGCATGCTCAGGCCTGCAGTTACTTCCTGCCACGCTTTGATATTCCTCTTCAGGACTCCAACAATCTTTATTTTCCCCTTGTGGACAACGGAGGCAACTTTTTGTCACTATGTTCTTTTTCAGTGAGGAAGAATATTCAAAATGCAAATGTGCAATGGCTTCTTGAAAAGAATAAATTTTATTTTCTCTTCTGGTATGCTTGAAGAATTCTTTCATATTTTTACATATGAAACAGTCAGTAGCTAGGCTCATTGTTTGATTTCTTTCACAGACTGTGGTTTCCTTCCATTTTTCAGGCTTAGTCCTTTCATCTTCCATGAAAATTATCTATATGAATTCTTTGAAGGGTTGCAATTACATTTCTGACATTGTGATCTTTCAAAACAATAGTCATTATAAGTTACATAGAATATATAGCAACAGTCTCTAATAATTACCTCTCTGAATTTATGTATTTGATACTTTCAGTGATTTTGGTCACCTTTTGTCACTAATGATTCTTTTTTATCTTATTTTTTCTTTCTTTTTAAATTTTTATTTAAATAACAACAAAAAACTATTCTTTTTTCATTTTACATACCAATCACAGTTGTCCCTCCCTACCCTCCTCCCATTACCTCAACCTTAACTCCCCACCCCACCCTCCATCCACTCCTCAGAGAGGGTAAGGAACATTGCTTTGAGGAAAGACCAAGGCCCTCCCTACTACATCTATGCTGAGCAAGGAATTCCTCCAAGGAGAATGGGTGCCAAAAAGCCAGTACAAGCAATAGAGAGATAATCCTGGTTCCACTCTCAGTGGGCCTACAGTCTGCCCCAGCCATACAACTGTCACCCACATTCACAGGGATAAGTTTCGACAAATGCTGGTTTCTTTCCTGTCTGGCTGGAGTTGGTGAGCTCCCATTAGCTCAGGTATACTGTTTCAGTGGGTGTCCCCATCATGGTCTTGACTTCTTTGCTCTTATTCTCATTCCTCCTACTCTTCAACTAAACTTTAGGAACTTAGCCCAATGCTCTGCTGTAGGTCTCTGCCTCTGTTTCCAACAGTTTCTCTCTACTGTTGGTTTCTATAGTCATCACTGTGCAGGCAAACATTTCTCTTTTGTTTTTAATATATATATATTCACACAATGTATTGTGATTATCTTTTCATTTGCCCCAAATTCTACAAAATTTTCTTTATCTCTTTACCTATCTAACTTTGTTTCTTTTTCTATGTTTCTCCTTTAAAAAAAAAAAAACAACAAAAAACCTCACAAAATGGAAAGCTAAATCAAATAAGGAAGGGCTAATCATTTCAAAGTAAAAGCCATCGAAAACATTGAGTTCATTTTGTGTTATCTACTCCTGTACATGGGGTGTGCCCTGGAATGTGATTGATATACCCATGATATTCCATTTGAGAAAACTGATTTTCCCTTTGCCAGGGGGTAGCAATTGCAAATAGCTTTATTTGTAGGGGTGCAACCCTGTGTCTACTTTTCTAAGTTTTGGGAACCTGTGTAGCTTTAACTTGTGAAGGTTTTATGTATTTTGCCACAGTCTCTGTGAGTTCATATGTGCACTGGTCCTGCTGTGTCTGGAATACATTGTTCATTGGAGTCACTCACCACATCTGCCTCTCACAATCTTTCTGCCTGTTATTGTGGCTCATTGTTTGATTTTTTTCACAAACTGTGGTTTCATTCCATTTTTTAGGCTTAGTCCTTTCATCTTCCATGAAAATTATCTATATGAATTCTTTAGAACGGAATGCTTCAAATCTCTCACTCTCTGTGCAGTGTCTAGTTCTGTATCTTTGTGTCAATTTCCATTTACTGCAAAAAGAAGCTTCTCTAATGAGAGTTGAATTTATGAGAGGCATTTATCTATGGGTATAGCAGAATACCATTAGAAATAATTTCATTTGTATGTATATTTCTTTAGCTGAATAATAATACAAGGTTTTCCCCTAGTTCTCTGACTGAAATAGTCTAAGTTCTTGGCCATTTTAGTATTGTCTTTTGGAGTGAACAATAAATCCAATAAAATAAAGTAGTTGGCTATTCACATAACATTTGTGCCAGTATTACACTAGTGCTGTAGGACAATGGTCTTAAACACTATCACTGTATTTTTTTAATGAAACACTGATTGGCTAGTAGCTACACAAGAAGTATAGGCAGGGTGACCAGGCAGAAAGTAGACCAAGTGAAGCAATGAGAACAGGAGAATTCTGGGAAGAGGAAAGAGTCTGTCTGCAGTTGTCACAGAGGAAGCTAAACACAGAGGAAGCAAGGTAAGAATGCCTAACTAATAAAAGGTACCAAGTCATGTGGCTAACACAGACAAGAATAATGGGCTAATGAAAATTATAAGAGTTAATAAGAAGCCTGAGCTAATAGGCTAGCCAGGTGGTGGTGGTGCACGACTTTAATCCCAGCACTTGAAAGGCAGAGGTGGGTGGATTACTGTGAGTTCAAAGCCAGCCTGGTCTACAAGAGCTATATCCAGGACAGGCTCCAAAGCTACAGAGAAACACTGTCTCAAAAAACAGTTAGTAAGAAGCCTGAGCTAATAGGCCAACCAGTTTTAAATTATTATAGAAGTCTGTGTGTTTCTTTGGGACTGAAAGACTGCGGGACCAGGCAGGACAGAAACTTCTGTCAACATACCATTGTATCTTATGTCATATTGCTATTGCAGTTGCAAGGTTTGTAGCTGGATGACATTGATAAGTACCTTTCTCCTCTGGTGGTGTTCTGAATATCTTGCAACACCATAAAACATTAGTCTTAGAAAAGAGCCAATAATGTGTCCTTTATGCAGTTTCTAGGGATCTTGAGAAATGCAAATGACTGGGGAACTTTCTGTGAGAAAAATTATAGGAATCTAAATATTTAATTTGAAGAGACATCAAGGTATTCACAAAGACTTTTGATATGGGTGCTTGCTACACAGAACTCAGATTTACCAATATTCTACTGATTTAGGGGTTAAAAATGAGGTAGATTTGTTACAAAATTGTTAAAAAATTGAATCCAGAATGAGTTGCATGTCTACTAAAAGAATAAAACTGGGAAGGTTAGAATTTGCTAAACGCATAGCTGTTAATTATGAGTGAATAACATTAATAAAAGTAATACATGACTATTAGAGACCCATAGGATGCAGTTTCAAACTCATCAAATATCTAAGAGAAGAAAGCATTTCTGATAGGAACATAGCACTTACCAACATATTGTTACAGTTGACTCACATGGGTATAGAGAATCAAGTGTGGCTGATCATAGAAGCAAATAATAAATGTAACAAAGTAGTTCCTATATTTTTGCCTATACATTGGGAATTAGAAATATAAACATGAAATTCAGAAAAGTGTTCATTAGATTTACCACAGCAGCGATCAGTTCAGTTGAAGGAGAGAAATGTAACTATTTTCATTTTTTAATCTATGATGTCTGTTAAAGTAGAAGTACATGGACAAGCAGCAATGTATATTTTTATTAAAGCCTCATCACAAGAAAAACTCCAAAAGTTGGTGGCTGTATAATAATTAATTGAATAAGAAAAATCTTGCGTTAACAATGCTAAATATCCGTACAGGTAGTAATTATTCTGATTTTAAAATAATGCACCATGAATATGTATACTGTAGTTGAAATGATGTTGCTTTAAGATTTCTTTTCATACCTGTGTTGTATATTTGTTTCAGAATATGACACAAGGATTAGAAAAGATTTTAATACAAAGGTATTATCAAATGATGTTTCTGTAAAGTTATTAGTGAATGTTATATCATTGTATCATGATATTAAGAATAATTTTGGAAAGAACAGTAGATGACTAGCTCAGAAAAATTATATTATTTTTTCTGTTCCTTAATGAAGAGGCAGACAGAAAATATGTGAAAATGCATGGAATATATTATTGTGTATTAATAATTAATTAATAATTATAGCGTGCTAGATTAGCATTGAATGCATTCTGATCATTGCTTAAGAGTACAAAGGGGAAGTTCTGTCTCAATAATACAATTCCATTTTGAAATAACTAGAAAAGCAACTTCTTTAGTTGGAAATAAACATGGTTCTTCTCACAGCATCTTTGAGACAGGAAATGTTACCCTTGTGTAAAATCCACAGTTTCTGAGTCTAAGTGCAGTCCTATCCCTTGTGAGGGTTGGGACTGTGGTCAAGGAAACTTTTGATTTGAAGTTCTTAGTTTCTAAAACAGCAATAATTCTACTTATATCTCACAAGTTTGTTAATACTTCAGAAATGCTATTTTAGGAATTCGCTCTTGAGATAACAGTAATGCAATGACAGAATTTGTTTTTCACCCACAGCAATAAATGTATATGAAGCTACTCAGTCAGTTTGGGGATGAAAAAGGAAGAAACATAGAGATATTCTGACCTACATTCAGCTGTGGTCTATTCTCCGGGATTTTTTAATTTACTCACTCACAGCACACAAGGACAGTGTGTCTCCCAGGTGGATGGATGGTTTTGTGCAAAGTAGTATAAGATAATTAAAAGTGATGACTATAGCCCAAACATCTGGAAGCCATGGCCTATTTTAAAGACTTGTATGCCTTGGTGGCCATTCGCTTTCAATTTAGTCTAGTGTCTTGAAGGAAGAAAAACAAAAACCATAAATGTAACACTGAATGTTTGTTCTATGAGACTAAGCTAATTAAATTTAGATTCTAACAAGTACTATAGCTATTTTGAATCACCATACATGCTCTTCCTGAGGAAAAGATATTTCTTAATTCATCTATATTTTTAGGTAAACAAAACAAAAGAAAATGCAATCTTGCTGTTTCTAAACTCCTGTGGAAAAACATACATGGTTGTTTTCTATACCCTATTTTCAACTAAATGACAAATTTATGTTAAACACTATAAAGCAAAAATTCTAAAAAGGCAAGGTTTTTGCATGGAAGGACTAGCTGGGTGAAGATGTGTGGTTGGCGAGAAGAATGGAATCAACCAAAAGGAAATGTTTATGAAAATCTCATACGAATCCTATTACTTCAAAAGCTAAATTTAAAAATTAAAACAGCAAAACAAAGCAAATAACATATGATGGATATATTACCTAAAATTTCTATTCATAAAAGGAGTTCAAGCATATTTTTATACTAAACATCTCCATCTAAATTTATTTTGGTCTAATTTTATATTATGTAAAATTAAATGATAACATTTCTGTTTGCAGAAATTATACCATATGAAAAAGACAAAAATGAAGAAGAATCTGACCCCGAGCAGATTTTCCACATATTAGCTAGAAAAGTGTATATATGTATGTGTCCAGACCAGAAATCCTAATATGAGCAGTAGAGAGTATTAAGATTATGAAATGAATCTAAAGTTTAAAATTAGCCAGAGTAGAACACATATCAGACTATCACAATGATTAGATTTATAGCTTTTCCCTGAAGTATTATATATAGAGTTAAATATATTCTTTTTCCTCCTTTTTAAAATTTATTCTTGTGTCTTTCACTTCAAGCTTCTCCATCCCATTCATTTCTCTGTCCCTTCATGTCTACCCTCTGCCCTTGCAACCTGTTGCCCAAACTAAAATAAATAAAATTTAAGAGAAAAGGAAGAAAAGAAGAAAAAAATCAAAATCATCATGGAAGCTGACTATGACACAGTGAGTCACACAATAAACCCCTTTATCTATATATCTTTACTTGTAAATATGTTGTAAGGAGGCTGCTTGTTCATTTCCTGGCTGCCCACTCTGCCAGAATAACCACACAGGAGCTGTATTAATTAAATCACTGCTTGTCCAATTACTTAAGTGTATTGTTAGCTAGCACTTATGTCTATAATTAACCCATCTCCATTATTTTATATTTTACCATGAGACACGTGGCCTACTGGCAAGGTTACACCATCTCTGTCTCTGGCAGAGGCTCCATGGCTTCTTCTCAACTCTGCCTTCCTTCTCCAAGCATTCAGTTTTAGTTTCTCTGCCTAACTAAGTTCTACTTTTTATAGGCCAAGCCAGTTTCTTTATTCATTAACCAATAAAAGCAACACATAGACAGAAGGACCTCCCACACCACAAGTGTTCATTGCAAAGTCATTGGTCTGGTTCAAGGCCTCTGGTTGGTTTCTGTTCCACTATCGATGCTGAGACCTCACTGGAATTCCTACTGGTTATCCTGTTGTTGCCTTGTGTTGTGGAAATCCTGCAGCTTTGAATGTGCAGGATAGGTCCCTTCACATGCTCTGACAGGTCACAGACAGGGTGGATGTTGGGGTAGATCAACACAGAACCCTGGTTCTGGGCCTGGGTGGTTGCAGGGTTGGTCAGTCTGCCAGTTCTCCCCTGTCCTCACCACCAGAGTGAGCTTGTCTGAATTGCCTTGGGATCAGTGAGCCAAGGGCTGGGTCAGTTCTGCTTTCATGTCCTCAGAGTCAGCTCTACTGTGCTGCCCAGGCCCGTCATATAACCACTCTCCTGAGTGCTACAACTGATGAGGGGCAGGGCCAGCTCTTGCTCTCATGACATCAGGACCAGTTATTTCAGGTGGTGGTGGGCTGAGTAGGAACATCTCTCCCCTGTCCATGCTGTCACATGATAAATAAGTCATGAGGACAGCCCTCCCAGCTCACAACTATACCCAGCAATAGGATTGGCTCTATTGTGCTGACCGTGAAATATAATCTAAATGTTTCATAAATATTTTTCCAAGTTTTAGTGTCTGTTTGTTTTTAAAATTTTTGTTTTTCTTCTACATGCACACCAAAATTACATATACATTAATATATAGGCTAAGGGAATAAGAAAACTAAGTAGAGACATACTTAGGTTTCTAAAATAAAAATTCAAGTAAAGGCATAAGTACAGATTCAGAGATAAGTACACAGGCATACATAAATTCATTTAGCTTGATTTCTAACCTCTGAGCTGTGTTTTTATATGTACATAAAATGTGTTTATATATCCTCTTCTTATTTTCCTACTATCATTGTAAAGCACAAGAACTACAAAAGCATTCTGGAAGATGCAAATATCACAAGAAATATGTGTGTGGAGCAATAACATCTCACTTGGGATATCTACTTATTAATTGTTAATTGCTTTAGATATTATTCCAGAGACTTGCTGATTTGTTTATAAAATAGTAATGGACAATTCAAACTGTCTTCAGTCCCTGTGCATCTTACAGTTTTTACTTTATGTTAACTTCATCTCTTAACTCCTAACTATATATCATTCTTCCTTTATTCATTCTTCTCAACAGCACCCGGTTTAGACATAGGCTCAAAATTATTTTCCTTAACAGTAGATAACAAATCTGTCCAATAATTTTAGATGACAATCAACATATTGATGTTATATCTACTCTGATTATATGCCTTATGATCCTCTAAAGCCTCATTTGATTTATAGATGATGTTTCAACTTCCATTAAATCTCCTTTCTACTATCTTAAATTCTACCTTTTGTACAAGAGTTTCAAAATACTTAAATAAAGACAGAAATGTCTGTGAGGAAGCCAAGCCATTATTTCATCAGAGTTACGGGAAATGGTTTATATTTTCTTTCTTTGATTGAATACACTGCCTTTTGGAGCAATGATTAATTCGCTATTTTGTGTTCTTTGACCAGAATGTTAATGTAAAATGACAACATATAAATATATAAACAAGTAAAATATCTTATAAGACACCCATGCCTTTTTCTTTTCTCCTTCCTGGATTCCATCATATTTTGTTATTAAATTCTAAAGCTTAGAATACAAGAGTAGTACTTACCAGAAAACATTTATTTGATCATATTACCTAAATTATTAAGCTGAATTTATTCATTTAGTAATTCAATATATAGATCAGTGGACCTGAAAAAACTTGTGTAAAATTTTTCTTTGAGCACGAATTTCTTTTTTGTCAGTGACAACTTTCAACAATTTGAATTGTGCTTCCCAGTTTCCAACGTTTTGAAAAATGAAAATTTTCTTTTAGCAACAGAAAAAGGTAAAGACATATTTTCTAAATTGCTTTGAATATGTATTTATGAAAATTTAAGTAAAATTTTTAGTTTTTGATTTTTATATTAACTTCATGGAAGAACTCTGTAAATGGGTAAAAGAATGGACTAAGTTTACTCCTTAAATTCTACAATTGTCTGGTTCTTCCCAGTCTAATTTCTTTTATGAATTGAATTAACATTAATTTAGTAAATAAAGCTACTTTGGGTAAGATGAAATTTGAGGAGAAATTCAAAATGGTCAGGGATGATCTAAAATTAGTGAAAAGAATTATGTTGAAAGAGTTTGATTTTATAAGAATAAAACTACAACTGTGTATTTACTCAAAAAATGTTAAAAGAAAATATGTGGAGTAAGTTGGCTTTTGTGCACCTCCTTTATTATTTAATACAAGTCCTAACTGATACCAAATGATTATAGACTGGTTATTGCTGATCCCATCACACCCTTAGGACACAGGACTTAGATGACTCAAGCTTAATATAACTTGAAGGCCTCCTTACTTTGGTTCATCTTCCTTTGTAATAGAAAGTAGATGCAATCTGCCAAGGGAGAGAGTTAATTGAAAGTCCTATCCAGCTGCGATGACTGAACCACAGCAATAACAAACATGCCAAGGTACCCTTAAAGGTCAAAGCCTGTCACTCATATTCAGAAGTAATCAACAACTGTTCACCTGGACTCAACAGGACAGAAATTGTGCCTGGTATCCAGAAAACTTCTTACCTAGTGAAGCCATGGTTCTTGGAAGACAGTATGATGCCAATACTTGAATAGGTAAGTGTACTTTCTAACAACATTCTAAAACTTATCCTTATGCCCACAGATGAGTGTAGCTCTCACTCCTCATCAAGAATATCCTCTTTATAGCAAATGAAAATAACTTTAGAAACTACAATTGGACACAAGGTAGAGATCAATGGATTGTAGGATAGCACATACACATCTGATAAACCTTCAACCCACTCCTGCATGGAAGGCTCAGGGAACAGCATAGCTGAGTGGGCAGAAAGATTGTAAAAGCTGGAGGACCACGAAGTCTCCTGGAAATGACTACCCATGCAAGACCCAGACAATGATAATAGTGCAGAAAGGGGAAATTGTTAGATGTACCACAAGAAGACAAAGAAATACAGGTAGTTAATGACTGCTGTGAGAGATGTGATTTTATTTTCCTCTCCCAGGAACAAATATCCTTATTTGCTACCTAACACAAAGTGGCCAGATCTTGAAATCACATAAATGCAAGCAACAAACCCATACTCAGCAATGTGTATCTTTGCAACTGTCCCTCTCTCTTTTTCTCTCCCTTTATCTATCTAATCTGTTATCTATCATCACCCATCTCTGTATCATCTGTCATGTGTCTTTAAGCACACACGCACACACACACACACACACACACACACACACACAAGAAAATCAAAACAATAGCGATCCAAGAAAAAGTGAAAGAAACCATCAATTTGAGAGAGATGGAGTTGGGGGGCCAGGGCAAAGAAGAAGCTGAAGTCATACTTCCAAGCCTAGCTCCCCATACTGCTTACTCTACCAGCCAAGCCTGAGGCAGGTTAGAATCCCCTATAAGCACATAGCATATAAAAGAAGTTCATGTGCCTTAATATGTTTTTGAGAAATTCAAAGAAAATACTACATCGATAAAATTTCCATTTGCATGCATTATCCAAACCTAGTGAGATCAACCATTTCAAAAGTTATAATTGAAAACAGACAATTAAGTAAGTTGTGTGTTCTAACTGTTTGAGGGAAAATGAAACTATAAGCATATGTTTAGTGAAAGCTGGCTTTGTCAATATGATCTATCATTGACGTAAAATGCTGCCATATTAAATATACACATCCTGTGCCTTTATAAGGATTAGGGCCCTAAGTCCAATTTTCATTGTTTTCTCTCAGTTCCTTTAATTTTAATTGCTTATTGACTTTTTCTTATCTTTTCTTTCTTCTTTGTTTTGTGCACAGTATTATTTTGACACAAAGCTTTGTTGTGTTTTTCTGATAAATGTTAATTGAAAATGAAAACAATAAACAGATTTAGAGAAGCCGATTCTGTCACCCTCTTGTGGGTGGGTGCTGCTGTTTTTTTTCTCTTAAGCTAGAAAAAAATCAGGTGATTATAAACAACCTCAAGTAGACGAAAAACAATTATTTTCTTTTTGTTTTTTTTTTAACTTTAAAAAGCAAAAAACATTAATGATGTTGCCAATGAAAAGTAGATTATATCTATAGTTGCAGAATTTATATTTTTCATCATTTATACTCTTTTGGTAGAATCAATATCATTATCACTCTATATTCTTGTCATATTCTTTAAGCTTTTCAGGAAAATCACTCAAAACAGTTCAAATAACATCATTTACAGTGACATTTCAGCCTTTCATATTTTTCTAGTTCATTACTGCAGTATGCTATTTTTAAGAGGAAAAAATTAATTATAGGATTAAAACATAAAATAAAAGTTTTCAAATTTTAATAAGTAATGGTTTATACGTGAATGGATAACTTATAAAACTTTGCCTAAGAAGAATGACAGTACACATGATTCATCACTGTTTGAAGAAAAGTTAGCTACGTTAGACTTTAGGTTGACCTTACACATTTCTCTCTAACTCTCCCTATCTGAGGAAATTGTGGTTTCATCCCTCTGACTACATGCTAAGGGACAGCTAGGGTGAGGGAATCCCGATATGCAGAGAGGATGGCAGAATGTAATCTGCCTTGGGTCTATAAATATTACCATAAATTATGCAGTATACAAAGAGATAAATGAAGGAATGTTCTCATTGGAATTAAAACTAATTATAATGTATCAATTTTTAGCAATGTAGTATGTTTTCTGTTATGGGAGTTCATCATTGTTATCTGTCATTAATTTATTTCTTTTGTTAAACCAAAATGAAGTGTGGATGATTTTCACTAATACATTGTATTCTCCAAAGTGTTGATCTGTTTTTTCTTAAATAAAAGTATTGGTTAAAATGTGTAACCTTAAGGGAAACTAACCATATCCTAAACAACATTGAGAGCAGAGTTCAGTGTCATGAATATTAAATTTATTCTTGTTAAACTGTAAAACTTTCTCAATAATGAAAGAAACAAATAATTTTGCTTTCCTTATCAGCCATTTAATGTAACTTTTCAGAGTTTGTATGGTCATAATTGCATGGTGGTGCAGGTTTGTTTTACTGTTCATTACAAGGTTTATATTGGCTGCCAAGTAGTATAGAAGATATAATTTCAAATTGCTCCAAAGATCATTGCATCTTGAAAAACAAAGTCTGAAATGTGTGAATATATGAATATGTGGGTTATCTGTGTATGTAGTATGATGACTGCAGTATAAATTGTCATTGTAGACCCTGTGCATAATTATATTAATGGGTGGGGCTTTAAATATTTTTAGTTACTTCTGGTGTGTGTGTGTATCTATGTGTACATGTATGCATGTAGATGGCTCATGTAGATATGTGGCAGTTTGTTCTCTCCTTCAATCGTGTGTGTTTTAGGATCGAATTTGGGTACTCAGACTTGGCAGCCAGCTCCCTTGTCCACTGGATCACCTTCATGTCACTGATATCAGACTTTTAAGCGAATGCCTCCAGAATTCTCAATGTCTGAAAAGTCAGAGTGAAAGACTTATTGCTGTAGTAGACATTTAAGATCAAAATCATTTTGCAAGTAAAACAAAGTCTTTGGAGTAATGGTGACCTTGCAGTGCCAATCTGCAAGTAAATGGACACCTTCATCATGTCAATACTGAATAACACAGATATTTATGAAATTGGAGAATAGTGACAGTTTTACCTACCCATAGTTAAGATGGAATGATTGGCTTTGTTGAATGTCTATTGTAACATATAGCAATTTTCCACACACTACCCCATAAATATACACAATTGTATATGCCAGTTAAATTTCTAAAGTAGAAATAAAAGTGATGCATATCAGATGTATTTGCTTGTTTGTTTGTTTGTTTGTTTATTTTAAGACACTACTGTGCCATTTTCAAGGGTTCCACCACCATTGGTAGCAGCAGTGACAACGTAGTTGACAATCAAGTCTTATTCAGCCTTGTAGGACTCTAAACTAAGACCCCCATGGTGCTGGACTCCAGAATTCTGACTTACAAAAGTGTCTCCTGGTAAAAAGATGGTATTTCAAGCCATTAATTTATGAAAATGTCTTACACAATAGTTCATTATATACCTTGTGGTTTCACACCTATCCACAATATAACTTGTGCCCTCACACAAATAAAGGACTTAGAAAGGTAACAGAATTTAATGAAATAGTAAGCATGCATACACTAGGAGAAATAATCAAAGCAAGCTTATTCTTTGGAAAAATCTGTAAACTTAGTAATTCTCCATTGAGAATGATAATTACATAGTGTTCTCTCAGAATTGGCAGCTTTGCAAATTCTCATCTGATTTCTTTTCTGCCTGGTGTCTTAACATAATTTTCTATTTTCATTGGCTTGCTCTGAATTTTTAGTAATATTTTGGCTCATTGTTTTGCTTAATTTTGAATTTTAAATGCTGCAAACTTATTCTAACATTTAAATTCTCTTTTTCTGACAGGTATAAATTTTATGCTGGATTCAATGCTATTTGGCTAAAATTTTTTACTTAGACATTAAGATTGCTAACTATACATGAAATATACCTGATTAACTTTCTGATATTATTCTCGTACACATACACTCAGAAACCTGAATTACACTAGCAGAGATAAGGTGAATTTAAAATGCAAAATAATAATAGGCATAGAAAGGAGGTTCATGATGGAGTATTACAAAACATGTGTTTGTCCATTCATAAATTTTATTAAATGCTTCCATCAGTAGTCAACACATTACTCTTTACAAACATATCTGTTCAGTTAAGATGCACTATGTATTTTATTGTTACTGTGAATAAATTGTTTCTTTAAAACTTTAGAAAAAAATTACTGTCAAATTTCTTGAAGTAAATAAATGCATAAAACATCATCTGCCATAAATATTTCAATTGATTTTAAGTACAACATAAGTTTGTGAAAATTATTATTGACTGTCACATAATGAGTTATTATGAATAATTACCAGCATTGTGGTTTTGTTGCTAGATGTTCTATTTAACTTGGTAATAATTGTAGCTTTTTTGTCATTGTTTAGAATTGTTTTAAAATTGTTTCATATTATATGCTTTTTCATGTTAATACAAAAATCATTCCATAAGTATCATGCTTTCTTGCTTCCTTAAGCAATCTTTATAAATCATTTTAAACAAATTATTGATTATTTTACACAGAAAATTTAAAATCACCAGATGCATCAGTTAGTAGTGAATATATGTTTTGGTTTTGAGTTATAAATTAGTTCTTACTGTAAAATTGGACATCTTTGGGCAAGCGAGATGATCCACAAGGTAAAAGCAGTTGTTGAATTTGACAATAAATGTTAGATTCCTGGGAACCCAGAGGAAGATAGAATGAGACCAAATCTGTAAAATTATTTGATGCTCACACTATGGCGTGTGTGTGTGTGTTTGTATGTGTGTGTGTATCATTCAAACTAATAATAAATATTTTTAATCAAAATGATCACTAGGTAAAAGTGCATATCTTGTAAACAAGAAGATCTGAATTCAATATTTTTGTTTTCTTTTGATTTTGTAGGCATAGTTACGAGTCTATTTAACCGCTTTGTTGGTGAGTTAGAAACAGGAGCATCCTGGAGCTTACTTCCAATTATTCTAGGCTACCTGACGAGCACCTGGTCAATGAGACAGATCCTATCTCCAATAGCAATGTGAGGAGATCCTGAGAAAAGAAACCCAATTTTGTTCTCTCACCTTCACACTGGTTGTAATATATATATGCCCCTGCACATATATGAACATGCACACTCACCAAATGGGTACCATATATTTTGACAATGCACATAAAATCTTTATCATTAGATGGCTTTAATATAGTTGTATCCTAAGTCTTTGAAAGTAAAAAGTAGGCACTGAAAACAGTTTTGCATTTATTTAAAAGCCAGAGAAGAAAAGTGTTTGCAATGAATGCCTTGTTTTTAGGCTCTCATAAGTTGATTGGCAAACTAAAACTGCAAGTCAGTAGCAAAACAGTGGAGTAGCAGGCTCAACACCCCGGGTTCAAAGAAAAATTTTCAAAAGGAGCATATTCAGAAACTGATTTTGTCACAATGTTCTTAGTCACACTTTCATCAAGTACAGCAAAAATACAGCAACGATGCATATGTGCTCAATAAATGAATATGTAGTTGATAAGCAGCAACCGTTTTATTCTAGAGCAGTTTTTGTTGATATCCCTAGTGTCCTTCTTTGAAAATAAAAAAAAAATTTCTCTATAATCATTATGAACTACAATTGTATTTAGTATGGACCTGTCAGGAAGCTTTTAAGTTAGATTTAATTAATGTTTGTACCTTTTATTCTTTTAAACTTCTATTGTAGTTTAAAGTGCTATGTGGCTCCAGTTTCTCAGAGCCTCTTTATAGAGCTGGTTTGGAGGCATTTATTTGAATAAACAATCTTTATGGTTGTTTAAAAAGTTTCTACAAGATCATTTTTTAAAACTCAGGAAATATAGAAAATCAACATTAAAAATTTATAGCCTATATGAAAACTAAATAATTATTGACTAGCAAGCCTTTATAACCACTGTAATTTTTTCTTTTAATTTGTGAAAAAAGGAAACACAGAATTTAATAAATATCCCAATCTTTAAAGATAGCAACCTATAGAGTGTTCTTGTGAATATCTCCACCAGGCATCTGAATCATTAACGATTATAATTATATACATAAATGTATACAATTTAAAAAGAAAAGAACATTTAGTAAGTAAGCATTTAGTCAAACTATATTTTTAATTTCATGCTTATAATTCAGGTTATTATTAATGTATAATGTAGGTTAGTTTAGTTTACATTTCATTTGTGACTAATATCATTTAAAAATAATTTTATTTCCGTTCATACTTTTATTGAAATAAACTAATATTGGAATACAAATTGAAGCACAATTGTGCAGGTTTTATGGCTTCTGTTAAAAATAAAATATTATAAATACATCCCATGCTGATCACTGCTTTTAATACCACAGGGTTTCATTTTCCAAACAAAAAGTGCTCTAATGACATACATTTCATCCACAGTATGAATGAAAGATTAACTAATGTTTGCAAAGTATGGTAATTTTGCATTTGTTGAAGGTCAGTAAATGAGCCTTAATTCTCCCCATCACTCTAAAAGAAGTGACTTTCCACCAAATAGCTAAGAAGTCATACCCCTAAAACTACAAATTCCTTGAGTGATTAAAAATTTTTATTTCTCTTAATGCTTCATATATCTTATTTTGAGAGAAAAAAGAAAAATTGGTTTATATTACATGAAACATATAAGACATAAACACATAGAAATGTTCTGAATTCTGATGTTCATACTAACATGTGTAGACCTCATATACAGTAAGCAAAAAAATGAACAAAAACATTTTTCAAATAAACGTGGTCTTGTATCCAAATTCTGTCTTCTATATTGGAGTGGATAGAGATTGTTTTAGTTCATCAGAATTTAAAAAAAAAAAAGCAAAAAAAAATGGTGAAACAGATATAAACAGAATCCTGCTCAGGAAACCGCCCGAGTAATTGGCAGAACATGGAAAGCTCAAAAAAACTGTTTACTTATTTTTATTTTCATTTTTTATTTAATTTTCTTTTCATTTTATCACCAGCCTAGTTCCTCCTCCCTCTCTTTCTTCTGCCATCTTACCCCATATTCACTCCTCAGAGGGTGTAAAGTCTCCTTTGGGTGTAAAGTCTGACACACCAGTTTAGACAGGACCAAGCCACTCCCTCCTGTATCAAGATTGAGCAAAGCATCTCACCATTGAAAATGGGTTCCAAATGGCCCTGGTCCTACTGTCAGGGGCCTCTCTCAGATCAATTCATATGGCTGTCACCCACATTCAGAGTACATATTTTGGTTCCATGCAGATTCCCCAGATGTCAGTCCAGAGTCCGTGAGCTCCTACTATTTCAGGTCAGCTATCTTTGTGCTTTTCTCCATCATGGTCTTGACCACTCTTGCTCACATATCCTTCTTTCCTCTCTCAGCTGAATTCCAGGAACTCAGCACAGTGCTTGACTGTGGATCAATGCATCTGCTTCCATAAGTTACTGGATGTAGGTTCTGCAATGACAATTAGTGTAGTCACTAATCTGATCATAAGTGAAGGCCAGATTAGGTACCATCTCCACTATGGCTAGGAGTCTTAGGTGGGGTCATACTTGTGTATTCCTAGAAATTATCCTTTCAATGGGTTTCTCCCTAATTCCATAATGACTCTCTCTCTCTCAGGATATCTCCCTCTCCATCTCTAGATGCCCCTGAATGAAAGAATGGATAAGAAAATGTGGTACATTTATACAATAGAGTACTACTCAGCAGAAAAAAAAGTCACTGTGAAATTTGCAGGCAAATGGATGGAACTAGAAAAATAATATCCTATGTGAAATAATCCAGACGCAGAAAGACAAACATAATATATACTCACTCATAAGAGGATATTAGATCCAAAGCATAGGATAACCATGTTGCATTCCACAACCCTAGAGAAGAGAGGCAAAAAGCAAGATGCTAAAAGGGACACTCATAGAGGGCCCAAGGCAAAGGAAATAGTTAAGATCTCCTGGCTAAACTGGGAGGGCTGTATAAAGCAGAGAATGAGGGATGGGAATTTAGGGCATCTCTAGTCTGACTCACACACATGCAGTTCTAGTCATGCTCTTTGTTCTTCTCTTGGCTCTAATTCTACCTCTGCTGCTTCTAGTTCTTCTTTATTTCAATTCTCCTTGTTCTTCTTGCTTCCTTTTTTCCTCCTCCCCCAGAACATTTTTTTAACAGGAAGTTTAAGGGAATAGCAAAGTTACAAGGGTCACATCTCATTGATCACAGCACATTCCTTGGGTAAGCAATTAGAGCAGAGGCATTTACTATGGCAATGCTGTTACAAGGTTTCTGGTGTAAGACTGACCAGAAACCATGGACACATTGCCCGGAGAGATAAGCTGCAAGACATAGTTCTTTCATCAGCTAGACTTGGCAAATAATGAATTGTCATGATGTTTTAGGCTTCTTTGTGTTAATAACCTTAATTAGACATCCGCGATTCTGACCTTGTGCATAACTGTAAAGCTTTTAACTTAAGATCCATATACAAAAACCTTTAGTCTAGTGTAAACTTGCTCTGAGGTAAAAATGAGCTAATTATGTGCAGTTTGTTTTAGACTGAGATAAAATTGTTCTTTTCTTGTGTTAGTCTGAGTAAAGGAACAAAGCAGGCTTTTAAGTGTTTTATACTCATCGTGGGATGATAGATATAGTCCTAGTATATTTTCTATATATCAAAACTATACAGATTAATAGAAGTCATCTTCCTGTCCATCCATGTATATTTGTGCCCATAACATTGAAATTCAATCAAGAGACTACATATACACATCACACGAGATTACACATGACCATGCAGGTAATGGGAAGACATCAAAGTTACTTTTGCAGCTTTGTGAAACTACAGATAGAAGCAACAGATTCCAGAATTGGTGGTCCTGCAGGCATTGGCTGGATGGGATTCTCCTCCATCAGAGAATCACTCCTATGGTGGGTTGACATTTGAACACTAGTCATTACCTACCGTATACTTCCACAACCCTTGACAAATCTCGTTAACATCTCACGAAAGGAGGAGAAAATAATTCAGACCTTTTTCAGTGAGCTTGAATTATTTTAATTGAGCTTTAAAAATTGCTTATTTTTTATGGAACCTAATTATTTTTGGAGAAGTGAAGTAACCAAATCTAACCAAATTGTTCTGTCTATCCCAAACTAAAGAACAATTGAAAAGCACTTGTGAATGCCATGGTCCAGAGCTGTGTTCAGTACCATGCGCAAAGTGACTGAGATTTGATACTGTGAGTATAGAGGACTTTTTTATTCCAAACATGGCCTCAGAGTTATTAAAGATATATTTATAACATTTAATTCACTTAATACATAATACCTGATTATGATGTAACAATTTATAAGGCATTATAGAAAGACAAGCACACAGTTTGAAAATGTTGAACAACTGTTAAAAAAAATCAAAAATCATTCATGCACAGATGTTGGAATGGTCATAACTGTAATAAAAAGCATTTAAGGTTACTGTCTTAAAGCCTCTAAAAAAGGTTTCAAGACAACAACAAGACCATGTAAGCATGAATGGTGGTGTTTCTCAGTGCTAATGTAGATGGAAGTTTCTGTCCCTCCTGATCTCACAGCCATTCAGTCCCAAATAAACACAGAGGCTTATATTAATTATAAACTGTTTGTCCTGTTGCTTAGGCTTAGTACTAACTAGATCTTACAACTTAAATTAACCCATTTCTATTACTCTATGTATCATCACAAGGCTGTAACTTACCAGTAATGTTCTGAAATATTTCTCCTTCAGTGATTACATGGCGTCTTCTCAACTCTGCCTTCTCTCTCTCTCTCTCTCTCTCTCTGTTCAGATTTCCTGCCTGAATTAACAGTAATAAGTCATTGGCCTAAACGGCTTTATTCATCAACCAATAAAAGCAACATGTATACAGAAGGACATTCCACATCAATACAGGGCTTGCTTAACATAGAAGAGACTTCATCAATACTGACTAATCGTCAACATTATACACACACACACATGCATGTGCGTGCACACACACACACACACACACACACAAATTCAAAATGAAGTAGTATTCTATACTTCCTTAAAAGGATAATCAAGGAAAGAGAGGTAGAAATTATTAGCTGAGAGAACACAAAATAATTGAAATAACAATGCTTCAATGCAGATATTTGTATATTGGAATCTATGAGTTTTAGATTTTAAACAAAATTTTTTGACAGAGAAAATAAAATAATACTAAGAAAAAAACATATCCATGAACTGCAACAAAACTACAAGTGGTATAATATGTATAGTAAAGTTTCTCAAAGAGACTACAGCAGGAACAATATTTGAAGTAAAACTAATAGCAAAAAAGAAGAAAGTATTCCAAATGATATAATATAAGACCAAAGTGTACAGTTCTGTAAACCCATTTAGGGATTCCAGCTCTAAGGATCCTAGATAAAGTACGCAAGAAAAACAGAAGGGGAAACTTCATATATATAAAGATGTAAAAATGAGACTCGAATCTAATTCATTCTCAGAAGTCATTCAGACAGCAGGAAAGTTGTCCTCAGCTTTGATCAAAAAGCTTCTCTTCCGGGTTTGGGTTACCTCACTCAGGATAGCGTTTTCTATTTCCATCCATTTGCATGCAAACTTCAAGATGTCCTTGTTTTTTACCGCTGAGTAGTATTCTAATGAGTATATAATCCACACTTTCTTGATCCATTCTTCCATTGAGGGGCACCTAGGTTGTTTCCAGGTTCTGGCTATTACAAACAATGCTGCTATGA
>PVIU01025020.1:0-24471 GCA_004026605.1 Ondatra zibethicus
CTCTATAGTAACTTCAGCGACTGAGATTCTTTCTTCTGTCTCTTGTATTCTGTTGGTTATACTCATCTCTGTAGTTCTTGTTCATTTACCCAGATTTTCCATATCCATCCATCCCTCAGTTTTTGTTTCTTTATTACCTCCGTTTTGGTCTTCAAATCTTGAACTGTTTCCTTTACCTGTTTGATTGCTTTTTCTTGGTTTTCTTAGACATCTTTGAGGGATTTATTAATTTCTTTTAACTTTTTGTTTGTCTTCTCTTCCATTTCTTTAAGGGAGTTTTTTACTTGCTGTTTAAGGGTCTCCATCGTTTTAATAAGTTTACATTAAAGTCAATTTCTTCTACTTCTTCTGGGTTAGGGTATTCAAGTCTTTCTGTTGCATGTTTGCTGGATTCTGGTGTTTTCATGTTGCTTTTCAGGTTGTTGGAGGAATTCTATTTGCGCCTGCCCATCTCTTCCTTCAAATGAGGCCAGGAGAGTCTTGGCGTCTTGGTCCAATCTTTGCTGTGGCTGAATGTGTACTTGGGAGTTTTTCATTGTCTGCCCTGTCTTAGGTCCCCTGAGCACTGGAGCTGGCTCTCAGATCCCCTCCACCCTGAAGCAGGCTATGCTGGGGGATCTGAGGACCCCAGAGATGAAAAGGAGTGCTTGGGCGCAAAGTGGAATGGGGTTAAAAAAAAAAAAAAGCAAGCAGCTGACGACATACCCCACTGGATTGCCAGAAATGCTTAGGGAATTGGATGAGGCCTGGACTCAGTTCTCCAGGACTGTCTGGCCACGCAGCCACTTGGCCACTCACTCACCACTAGCGATCTCCTCAGCATGGGAACAGAGCATCTTGCTGTGCTCCAAGGACCTCACAGACAAAAAGGCAGGGTTGGAAGGCAGGTAGGTATGGTACTGATGGGGAAACTCTGTCAACCAATCACATCTGCCTGCAGAGGAGGATGAAAAACTGGGAGAACTCAGGTGTGCACTTTCTCTGCATGGTGCCTGCCAGACATAGGAAGCTGGACCTCCCACTCTTGTAGCGTGAGTTTTCCCCTTATAACCATTAGAATATAATTGTTATTCTTGAGCTGGTCTGGTTATTTATCGTTCCGACCTAATTTGTTACCCTTTGCGCTCAGTTTGTGGGGCTTTTAGAGCCTCTTGTGGCTCTGGCCAGCTGCCACCACACTGCGCAGATGGGCCGCTAGGGTCTCTGGCCAGCTGTGGCCACGCTGCATTCATTTGGCCATAGACTGTCCCAGCTCCCCCATGGCTGCCACTCGTGCCACCGCTTGCCCCCCCCAACATGATGTCCCCGAGCTCTCACAGCTCAGTGTAGGCATCCAGCCCAGGTCTCTCAGCTTCCCACAGCTCTGTGCCCCGCGCCCCACTTCCCACACCGCTGCGCACTTCCCCCACTCTGCACTGCTTAGAATGGCCAGCTTCCACCCAACTCCAAGCCCCATAGCTGAGTGTCTACGCAGTCTCCATCCCGTATAGAGTGCCACTTTGCGAGTCTCATAGCTGGGTGTCACTGCTCACTCCCCACTTGGCTTCCCCCCCCCCACACTGCCTATGCTACAGGCTTTGGGTCAAGCCACAGATGACGCGCTGATGGAGTGGTAACCTACACGCGGTCTGTGATTAAAAAAAAACAAACTTATTGATTTGAGTATTTTTCAGTATTTCCTTTAAATTCAGCCATCTAAAACCAAGCATGTGGATTCAGGTGCACCCCAACACCTACTGGCAGGCAACGATTATTGCAGCTACTCCATCTGAATGAGACTTTGGTTGATTGCCCAGGTAGTCTCTGTCATTTGTTGCACATTTTAGAAGTTTCTCAATTGCACTTCCTGTTCACTCAAATAATATTGTTTCCCTTCTCTGATCTTTGATGGAGTTAAAGATTAGATAATTGTAGTTACCTTCCTCATGATTTTGCCAAGCTTAATTTCAATGCAATATTTAGACTCCTTAAAATGTTTAGTAAAACTTTTGTTATGCATCCCTTGTTTGATATTGTTTATTGTTTGTAATTTTATATTTGGTATCTGTTCCTATTGTATATAGATGTATTGGGTTTGGATTGATCTTGTTTAGACAGAAGGGGGAGATAATGGGGAAACTCTGTCAACCAATTACATCTACCTGCAGAGAAGGATGAAAAACTGGGAGAACTCAGGTGTGCACTTTTTCTGCATGGTGCCCGCCAGACATTTAGGAAGTTGGACCTCCCACTCTTGTAGCATGAGTTTTCCCCTTATAACCATTAGAATATAATTGTTATTCTTGAGCTGGTCTGGTTATTCATAGTAATGACCTAATTCGTTACATGGTAGAAAGAAGCCCCTGGTGCAGGATCATTCCTCGGTGGCTTCCCAGACCTCTCATCCCTGAAGTAGGCTCTGTTGGGGGATCCAAGGGCCCCACAGATGAAAAGGAGTGCTTGAGGGCAAGATGGGGTGGGCTAAAGAAAGCCAGTACCCGGGAACACATCCGACTGGATGGCCAGAAAATATTAGAAAATTGGAGGGGGCCTGGACTCCATTCCCCGGGGACTGTCTGGCCACAGGGCCACTCACTCACTGCTCTGGATCTCCTCAGCATGGGGGCAGGGCCTCTTGCTCCTGTTTTTTTTTTTTCAAGAAAATTTAACAATGTTAATGTTAAAATGACTGATAAGGAAATTATAAGAAATAGTAAATTCCTCATGTGTGTATTCAAAAAAGTATTTTTATTTATCTTCTATAGATGTAATAAAGTGCAGTAATAAGCAGTCAATTTGTATCTAATACGATAGCTTGATGTTCTATAGGGATTGAGTTTAGGTTTCTAGTCTTGCACACAACAGTCCTTTCCCACTGAGTCAATTCACTGGTGCTCAAATTCTACTTGAAGAAATATTACAAAGGTAAAATTTGTTCATTTTGAGGAATATATATTTATTCATAACAGTTTCTCAGAACCAAAATTATATGGCATAGAATTGCCTCATTTAGTAAAGTTCATTGCTTCTAAGTCTGATGACTTGGGCTCTATCTCGCCTTTATGCATAATACTTCTACAAATTTTCTCATATTTCAATACTTTAGCAGTTGCACATACACACTCCTCCAACAGCTCATTCACGAATAATTTTTAAATCTAGAGAAGTGCCATTGAGGTCATTTCCAGCCAAATGACACCCTAGATTTAATCACTAGAACTCACAAAGAGGAAGTAGATCATAGATCCCTGTTAGTTTTCCTATCAGTGCTACATACACATCATGGCACAGCTGTATTCATACAAACACACTTCAAAAATTTTTAAATAGATGGAATTAACAATGCAAAGAGAATAACCCATTATTGAGAACATATGAAATGATTTGGGGGCTGGAGAGATGGCTCAGTGGTTAAGAGCACTGCCTGCTCTTCCAGAAGACCTGAGTTCAATTCCCAGCATCCACATGGTAGCTCACAACCATCTGTAATGAGATCTGGCACCCTCTTCTGGCCTTCAGACTACATGGAGGCAGAATGTTGTATACATAATAAATAAATAAAACCTAAAAAAAAAGAATAAAGATTCTACTTAATATTTAAAAAAAAGAAATGATTTGGCCATTTAAATTAAAGAATTTAAAAAAACATTGCTATTCATCAAAACAATGATGCTCCCTTTTCAAACTTATTTTATCATTTCTTTCTCTGATTCAATGATAAGTCCTTTAAAAACACATATTTCTGCTGGACGTAGATGTGCATGGCTATAATCACAGCACATGAGAGGGTGCGTGGGACCAGTCTCAGTGAGTCCTGCTTGTTCCCCATAATAAATTCCTGACATCCATGGCTATGTGGAGATATCCTCTCTCAAAAATTTCATAAGAAAATACCTATCTCAAATTATGGAACTTTTCCTAATATAATCTGGCTGGGCTCATTGATTTCAACCAAGCCTTTTTAATCTTCATTCACATAAAGAGAACTGTGATAACAATAAAATAAGCAATATAGAAATTTCATTCCCACTCAGTATATTGAATCATTTAAACACCATCTAGAGGGCATTTATATCCTTCAAGTGCTAAGAGACAGAAGGAACAGTGGGACACCTTCAGCTTTATGACATATGTGGGACCTGGAGACATGTCTCAGCAGTACTGCTCTTCTTCAGTACCCAAGTTTGATTCATAGCACCACATCTGATTGGTCAGAACTTCTTGTCATTGAAGACCCTGAAGATCTGGTGCATTCTTTTGGCCTTCTAGAGTCGCAGATATGCAAATGCTGAAAAGATAGGTATGTATTTGACTCTATATTTGAAATAGGTATTCTTTCTGTGTCTGTTATCTTCAAAAAAGAGTGAAATTTAATTTAGATATAGAAGTTTGACTAGTGAGTATACCAAGGTTATCCCAGATACCAGTGGTGACATAAAGATGGTATCTAATCCCCTGTGACTGGAGGTACAGAGAGTTGTGGGTGCTGGGTCTCAATGTTAGGCCCTGTGGATGAGTCATCCGTGTTCTAAGTGCTGAGTCTTCTATTCAGCCTCATGAACATGTCATTAATTACAGTGAGGTGTGAAAGGCTGGTATAATAAGTTCATCTTTTCCTCAGCTTTGATGACCCAGAAGAAATAAAAGATTGATATGACCAGAAACTAAATTAGACTCGGTTCTATTTGAATTTCTGATCACCATACATTATCAAAAAGATAGTTTTGCTTTTTAAATCTCCATCTGCCGAAGTGATTAGACATGCCTTCTACTGTCCCATTTTTTTTTTTGTTCTGTTTTGTTTTTCATGATAGGATTTCTCTGTAGCTTTGGGTCCTATCCTGAAACTAGCTCTTGTGAACCAGGCTGGCCTTGAAGTCACAGAGATCCACCTGCCTCTGCCTACCAAGTTCTGGGATTAAAGGCATGCACCAACACCGCCTAGGTTCTCCAAACTATTTTTAAGTTGTTCACAGTATAATCTTGGGCCTATACCCAAAAGAGACTTCATGATCACAGCTTATATGGAATGCAAATCTGTTCCAAGCTGGCTCCTCATTTTAAAATTAATCACTCCGGATGCATGCTGTTATTACAGACATTTTGTTAATTAAACTTTTAAGTTTATGGATTGATATATGCAGAGGAAGGCACATTAATTCTAGAACATCACTATCTTCAGTTTGTAGAAAAATGTTTCTGAACCAAAAGTTCTTATGTTGGATCATGTAGCATTGATCCCACTCCATTGTTCCCCAAGGAAATGACCTTGTTCTCCTCATGATTAACCCAACTAAATTCTTAGGTTAAACAACTCAATCACCACTCACTTATAAAATTACAAATTTGAGTCATATAGTCAATGGTCCCTTTTAGTAATAGAAAAAGAATTTGTGTGTGAAGCATGGTTTCTGCCTTCAGACCTTAATAGTTGAAATAGTTTACTGTGTACACTATAGGGGAAACACTGTAGGCAAACAGTTGTGGAGTCACCATTTTGAAATAAGATATGATTGTAGATGGATACGTGATTTTGTTATTTCCCAGCATGTATTGATCCATATCATGTAAATAAAGTCAGTCCAGATTTCTGTATACAATGTGTGAAGGTTAACTGAACCAATTAATATGGAATTTCTAAGAAGGAACTCTCATATACAGATATGTTCAATTTTGCTCTCTTTGTTATATCCATTAGCTGTAACTGCATATTCCAGGTGACAGGTCTCACCAGCTAACATTACATATAAGCACAGGGTAAATTAATATCTATTAATGCCATTACCTCTGCCAGGGAATGATTTTCTCTTTTGCAAAATCAGTATAGCTATGTGTTTTTTAGTTATATTTGTTTTTTAAAAACAATTATGAGTTTCATTTTTTTAAAATTTGATTTCCTTTAAATTTATCCTTGCTCTAATCTCTTATTTTTTTCTGTTTTGCATTGCTTCCGGGTCATTAAGAATTTCTTTCTTGTTTTCTTGAAGTTATGTTGATTATTTATGTTTAGAGCAACGTCTCCTATTGATTAGGCTTGCCTTACACTGTGTAGTTGAGAATTCCATTGAACTCATAATCCTGCTTCTGCTGCCCAGTGCCAGAAAGAAAGACCTGCAACTGCTTCAAGGCTGGGCCTTAACTGGGCAGTGAGAAGGAAAAATAGACCAGTGTGCTCCTTTTTAAGAATTGAGTTCAATGGCCAAATTTAAAGCATATGTAGTCCCAGCGGAAAAAGGCATAGACAAGAAGGAGCATAAAAAATTCCCTCTTTTGAAAGTATTGCACATTAGAAATAAGTAGTTAAGTTGATTGATTGAAGTGTAATCTGAATGAGTATTATTAATAAAATTCCACTGCCAGATATAGGGGTAAAACTGACAGAACAAAGAAGTAACGAAGCAGCCACATTAAAAATAAGGAGTTAACTTCATTGATTGAAGCATGATCCTAATTAGTATTATTAATTAAATTCCAGAGTCAGATATTGGGAAAAATCTGACAGAACAGAGAAGCAATCCAGCAGCCAAATTCACTTTTTAGCTCTCGAAATTCTTGGACCAAATGGGGGATGAGATCCTGTCCCCACCCATCTTATATTCCTATCTTCATCGTCCAAATGTTGTAATTAAAGGCATGAGCCACTTTCTGCCAGATCCTCTGGTCCACTAGTGGTTACCCCCCTGCCTCTAATCTCTAGGCAAACTTTATTTGTTGGAACAAACACAAAATACCTTGTAGTAATTGATAAATGTCCTGGCTTGTCATTTCTCACATCCACAGACCAGGAAATTGAGAATCTGAATAAAGAATAGAACTTATTATGGAACCAAATTACAGAATATACACTAATTTCAACAAAATATAACTGGATAAAATGGTATGGCTCTGCCTAAAGGAACTGTTATTTTACAGATTTAAGATGAACATCCTGAGAGAAAATGACTGAAACTTGGTGTGCTCTATTATAAAACTTTCAACTCTGGAGCATATGGCCATAAAGCCTATTTCAACTTTTTAAGATAATTTTTGGATATAACAATTGCTTAATTTTCATCTTCTTTATTCTTCTTCTAAGCCTTTCCATAGACTCATTGTTTTTCTAATTCATGGCATCTTTTTGCTTTAACAGCAGTTACTGTTTAAATGTGACCTTTCTTTGGCAGCAGAATTTATGAGTTGTGATGCGCAGAGACTTGTTTGCACTGGACATCGTGTGTGTAATGAAATATGCACACAAGGGACATCTTTGAAGAGGAACAGGAAGTGCATTGAGAGACTGGAAGAGTTCCTACTAAAATGCAAATTTCCTTGATGAGAGTTTGTCTTCTCCTAGGGTGGAAGGCCATAGCTGGGAAGGCCTGCGCAGTCTAATCTTTGATCTCTGCTCATCTGGTAGGGGCGATGCTATTATCCTGGGGCCCAGCTGGGTGATTTAACAGGGCAAAATTGGGAGGTAGAGTTTGGGATTTTTCTAGATTTCTCCTCTTATGATGCTCTGGGGAAGTGTGAGGGAGACCATAAGTCATGCCATGGGAAGTGGCGGTACATTGCCTTCTGAATAGGAGGAGCAGGTTGGCTGAGCTGCCAGATCTGGGAGTTTGATGGACCATATGATAGACTGGTTCTGTTCATTCATGTGTTGACCTAGGCCATTCACCCAGGACTCTAAACATTCTTGAGTGTGCATTTGGAAAATAATGTGCAGTATAGTATAGTATAGTGACAAAGAATACATTATTATTTTTACCTAAAAGATTCAACACTCGGTATGATTTAAACAAGAAAACAAATAGTGAAAACAATGCATGTTCCAGAATTTAGCAATGAATGTGAATGTGACATGAGATTGTGTAGTATCATGGGAAATAAACTCTGATAGCAGTAGGTTGGGATTTCCCACAGATATCAACTAAAATTAAATGGCAGCATGTTGCATTGTTATAGTTGATGTAAAATTACACATATTTAGTGTATGTATTTTGATATATTTGGACATATTACCCCCATGGGCCAGCACCATTACCATAGGGGACACAGTAAAGTGTAATGCCCAGACATTCTCTTTATATCCATGTGTTTATGTGTCTTCATAATATACAGAGTAGTACTCATAAAATGACATAAATACTATACATCCCAGCAATCCCCTCAGCATATTTTCCATATTATTGAAATTAGAATTAAGAAGTATTGGAGTCTCATGGTTATGTCAGTTACATTCATATATAAAATATTGAATATATAAAATCAACCTAAATGTTCACTTATAGGGAAAAAGTTTTGTGTCTCATGAGGCCACTGTGCTAACAAATGAATGAGGACAATAACAATGGTCAAAAGCTCATGAACTCATAAAGGACTGTCACAGTCAGTACCGTGTCCGTCATAAAGTAAAATGTAATTACAGCTTAGGGTATGCCAACCCACCTATTGCACCCATATGTTTTTAATCACGTGGAAGTGAGAGGTTCAGCAACAAAAAATGAGGAGCAGATAAAATTAATCTAACTAAGGTAGCAATAAAAAAATGAAAAACAGGGCTGGAGAGATGGCTCAGTGGTTAAGAGCACTTCCTGCTCTTCCAAAGGTCCTGAGTTCAATTCCCAGCAACCACATGGTGGCTCACAACCATCAGTAATGAGGTCTGGTGCCCTCTTCTGGCCTGCAGGCATACATGCAGACAGAATATTGTATACATAATAAATACATATTTAAAAAAATGAAAAACAAAGAATGAATCTAGTTGAGGCAATCACTTTTAAAGGGTTTTCTAATGTTCATTTTGTTGGTATGCGGAGAACAAAAATATCAAGCTTTTTAAAGCAAGGATTGTTATAAAGATGAGATACAAATGTGCTATTTTGGCATAAGAATGCAGAAAAATTGCTTTAATTGGTTAGTCTGAGAACTTTTTGCCAATGAGTCATACTACACAAAAAGTAAAATTAGCCAGGCAGTGGTGGCGCACGCCTTTAATCCCAGCACTCGGGAGGCAGAGGCAGGCAGATCTCTGTGAGTTCAAGGCCAGCCTGGTCTACAAGAGCTAGTTCCAGGACAGGCTCCAAAGCTACAGAGAAACCCTGTCTCGAAAAACAAACAAACAAAAAAAAGTAAAATTAAAGTGAAATAGACTGCCTTGTTTTGTTTGAATTTAAATAATGATAATAAATTCTAGTTTGAGAAAAATGTGATAATCTTAGACAATTGAGTGTTTTGTTGAAATAACCCACCTTAGACGATAACACTTTCATTTTTGCTTTGCATACTGTTTAAACAATTTTAATATATCTCTTAATATATGATTAATACATAATTAACATAGCAAAACATTATAACATTACTTATGTTTTTATATTATTTAAATAATTACTCAAATGGTGGTTCTATTTAAAGAGAAGCAAGAGCAGTCTTTTGGAATTAAATAAACAGGGACCTATGTAATATTCCACAATTCAAACTAGTGGAAGAGAACACAGGAAAATGGCCTGTGTTTGTTTACTATATGATTTAACTTTCACATTGCTGAATTGTGCAAAGATATAACATTCCACATGTTTAATAAACAAACATGTTTCAGCTGATTGCATTTCCACCTGCCTTTAAATCTTTTGCAGTACTCCACTTGAAGCTTTCTTATGCAGTCATTTCAGACTACCAGCTGATTTGCAAGCGTTTGCAAGTTCTTGCTGTCTTTCTGCAATCCCTTGCTTTCCAGAGTGCTTCACCTTAACCAATGTCTTTATATACAAAAGTACATTTTATGTTACATTGTGAGGACTAGTGAAATCATTTCTTTCATGTGCACACATTCTTGGATATATGCACTTGTTCATTCATGTACCACAAAGGCTATGGGTGGTTATTTGTTGGCCAGCAAGAACAACCACATTGTTTTCATTTTTTAGTGGCACCACCTAGTGGCTACAATAAAAATAAAATCACTTTTATATGCTTAAACATCACAAATTTCTCTTATCCTGACTTTTGTTTATAGACCACAATTAACCATCATGCATTTAACTAATTCATCATTCTGAACTATCAATAAATTTTACACAATTTAGAATGGAAAAATATTATTCCACAGTACAAGTCAGCAATCATATTTGGTCCCAGAACTTTGTGGTAAATTTCTATAGGGTATAGTGCATGGTAACCAAGTAGATCAGTGTACTCACTAAGAAAGGACATTTTTGGGAAGGAGTTGGAGGTAATTCCCAGTAATGCTGCCTAGAAACTATTCAAGAGGCAGTCATGTTGAATAACAGACCAGAGGTATGCTGGAGCCACAAACAAATGCATGACCTTGACACCTGTGGGTGTCTGTCCTAGAGAATCAAATCAGGACTCCACACATTCTTTGATTTACAGAAATACAGGGAGAGTGGCCAGAAGGTTCATGACCTGAGCCTTCAGGTCAGATAGATAAACAAGACACACAAACAGTAAACTTAGGTTCTCTTAAGAGAGCTGATTGATTTGTTGCTAATGCTGAGTCATGAAGCCCGTTTTTGAAGGAGGCAAGCCTCTGATCACTGCTAGCAAACCTAGCCCACCAAAGAAAAGGCAGTTACAAAGATGCTGCATTTGACTATGTTTTTGGGTGTTTAGGATTTTTTTTCAAGTTATTTCAGATTTTATGTGAAAATTTTGGCTACACATTGGAATGCCATTTGGGAACAGACAATTTTTTTCTTAACTGCCAGCTCAAGATTGCCACACAGAGGCTTTTAAGAATTGAAAATACTTACCGAAAAGATCATAGTTATTACTAACCTGCTCTCACATTTTAAGTTAACCCATATTCCTTATTTAGTATCTTCCACTGGTAGAACATTTGTCAGCATGGCACATTCATGTCGTGCTCCTTCTGCCTCATGCCCAGCTTCTGGTCAGTCAGTGTTTTATTAAACCAATTTGAGTGACAAATCTTTAGAGTATACAAGAGAATTTTTCCAACACAGACATTACTCGGAAATGGGATTTCACTTACCAAATATTCAAAACCTGGGTTCTCATGAAACTGTGACTTCATTTTTATGTAAAACCTACTCTATACCTGGAAATGTTCATATTACAAATATAAACTGGCAGAAATAAACATTTAGAAAGTTACACAAGCAAAGTTAGTAATGATTTGTTTGTATATGTTTGTATGTGCTAGTGTATACCTTTGTGTGTATGTTTGTGCATGAGTGTGTATACATATTAGTGGAGATGTATGTATGTGTGTGATTGTATGTGTGTGTATATGTGGAAAACAGAGAAGAAAGTCTGCTGTTATTCCTCTGATTTTCCCCAACTTATTTGTTATTTCTTTTAAGATAAGATCTGTGATTGCTCTGTAACTTTCCAAGTAGACTAGGCTAGCTGGCCAACAAGCTCTAGGTACCCAATATACTCTATGTCCCAGTACTGTGTTAAAAGTCCTTGTGACCATACTTTCTTTTTCTCTTCAGCATGGACTCTGTGCCTCAAACTGAGTTTCTTAAGCTCACAAGACAAGTTCACCTGTCTTCCCAGCGCCTCTCAATTCCAGGTTTTTTGTCCTCACTGTTTGATTTTTGATACAATTCCATGTAACCTAGAGTCTGGGCCCCCAAGTGCTGTATAACATGTTTATGTGAAGTCCAGAAGTTGATATGAAGGGTCTGCCTCAATCTGTCTCTTTTCCCCCCTCCATCTCTCTGTCTCTGTCTCTGTCTGTCTGTCTGTCTCTCTCTGTCTCTCTCTATATCTATCTATCTCTCTCTCTCTCTCTCTCTCTCTCTCTCTCTATATATATATATATATATATATATATATATATATATATATATATATATATATACTGTTTTGAGACAGGATCCATCACTGGAGCTCTCTGATTCTCCTACTTTAGCTAATCAACAAATCCCAGGGATCCTCTTTTCTACATCTTACCTTAGCTGGGATTACAGGCATAGCCATCCACAACTTGATATTATATGTGGGTACTGGGAATACAAAATCAAGTACCCAATTCTTGATCACAGGTCTTCAACATCCAAAGCCCCACAGACGTTTCCTAAAAAGCAGGGTATAAAAAATGTGAAGAGATGGTTAGATATTAGATAAACAGATTGATATATGAGAAGACAAACATTAAATGCCTATCAATTATGAAGTCTATATTTACAGTTTGGCCAACCACTAGTGACATACTTCCTCTAACAAGGCCACACCCACTCTAACAATATCACACCTATTGCCTCCCAATCAGTGCCAATCCCTGGTAGAACTAAGTATTCAAATATACAAACATATTGAGAAATACTTACTTAAACAACCATGACATTCTTTACCCACCATTATGTCTTACTTAACATCCTTTAATTGTAAATAGAAATCTTTTGAATGTACTAGCTTACAAACCCTTATTTCTACCACTCCAATGGCCTATAACAGAGGTCTCCAAAGTATTCTCTAACCTACATGACTCATAACCACAGTATTTAGAAGGTATCTTAATGTATATGCTTTATTCTGTTTCTATAAAAGCTTCATAAAGCATACCTTTCGGCAACAGGGAATGTGATGAAACCTGTACCTGGGAAATTGATCATATTTTTCTCTAGAATGAACCATCTGTTGTCCTTTTCATGGTGGAGTTGTGTTTCTGCATTGACATGATCATTGACTGGACCTAATGAACCACTGGTCTTTTTCTGTCATTGAGTTGTTCTCATGCGTATCTTAGTCACAGTTACTGTAAATGAACCAACACAACTATTTATTGTAGATTTATCTTAAGTTTTTTATATTTGAAAACTTTCATACATACAAAAAAAGAAATAAATGAAAGAATGAGGAAGACAGAAAGAAAGCATTGGGGAAACTAAAAGAAAAGTAGGTAACTGTTGAAAAGTGGATCAGAAAGGAGAAACTTCTCATGTTCCCCAATATTGCAGCTCTTAACTACATGATCAGTAAGGAGACAGCCTAATTCAATTGAGATCCTTTGAGTACTGTATGCCCTCTGTACTCCAAAGCTTAGTAATCAAAGTAAGTACACTTAGGAAACAAAATGTGACTATTCAACATTCAAGTTATTCATATTTCTTCTTTCTGCATTTCTGTTATGGCTGCCAAATTGCTTGAAATGTGATTCTGATTTCACTTCTACTTGTGCCAGTTTGTTTTCTATTGTTGTGATATCAACCACAATGTTTAGAGCAGCTTGAATAGGAAAGGACTTATTTGACTTCAATTTTCCAATCACAATCCATCATTGAGGAAAGCACAGCAGGAACTAAAGAAGAGAAATGTTGCTTAGTGCCTTGCTCCTGCTGTCTTGCTTAGCCTGCCCGACAGTGTCATAATGCACAGTGGTCTGTGTGCTCCCACTTAAATCATCAATCATAAAATGTCCCTTATAGGTCAGATCTATTGGAGACTTTTCTATGTTGAAAATCTCTATTTCCAGATGTCAGTAAATTATATCACAGAGGTGACAAACTAAATGACACATTATTGGGCAGAAGCACACCTCATACCAGGTGCTCCAAGCTGTGTTCTGTTTTGGGGAACTCAAAGATGAATCCAACAAAGTCACTGAAGTCAGCCAAAAATCCAAGACCAAGCCAAGGTGGAAAAGAGAAGACCAGATGATTTCTGCTGCTGTAAATCACAGTGAATCACAGGATATGGTTTGATCATTTAGATCAGCCATATTCACTTTCCTGGACAACACTTTGAAATGTCAGTACATTTGAACTTGTTAGTATGATAGAGTACACACTTAGTGTTCAAGAATCATAGATAGCTGAGTATCCTACAAAGGTATGACTGTCCAGAAGAAGGTAGACTGGTCTTCTCCAAAGTATCACAGGTGCAGCTGCAAAGAAACTGGATGGTAGAGGAAAGACAACATACTCGCATCTGCCTCCTACTTAAGGACTCTGAATCCTATCCTACAGTCTATACTGAGCAACATGTTTTTATGATAAGATCAGGATGGACTGGAGAGATGGTTCAGAGGTTCAGAGCATTGACTGCTCTTCCAGAGGTCCTGAGTTCAATTCCCAGCAACCACATGGTGGCTCACAACCATCTATAATGAGATCTGGTGCTTCTTCTGTACTGCAGGCAAAAATGCAGACAGAACACTGTATACATAATAAATAAAAAAAAGATCAGGATATTTCCTGAAATTTAAGTCACATGAGCCACCCTATTGGTAAGAGAAACATTGATGGCAGACAGGTGAAAGTTTGCTTCTTAACATGACATTTGTAAAATTATGATAAACACAAAAAGCAATGTTCAGTTTTCACAGTCTAATGACCTTCTTGGAAGTTGTCCCTGGAACTCAGCATGAGTTGCCATAGCAACATAACTCTTCCAGGGTGAGTACTCAAAGAAAATGACTTAGCATTCCAGTTGATTCTCTGGGTTTGGAACTGTGGGAGCTGAGGAGTATGAGCAGATGAACCTTAAAGCTTCAATTTATGTACTTGGAGTTCCCCAAGCTCATCCTACCATAAGAAGATTTGGCTAAGGCACAGGTAAGGGTGTGAGCACTGAGAGGTGCAGGATGGATCAGAGACTGCAGAAGGAACCTGAGTCTCTTCCCATAACACATGAAGGTGGACCTAGAAACTCACATCATGGTAATGCTAGGAAATAGAGTTGGTGCTGGGGTGATCTAAAATCTAGAGACAGGGAATTCCTGAGATATTTTTAATGTCTTGTTGTGTAAAAACAAGGAGGGGCCAAGTAAATTACCTCTGTTCATGGCCGTACCTGCATGCACTGTTCTACAACAGCAAGGAAGAAGATAGGAACAGAAACCAATGACATAATACTGAAAAATAATGAAGAAATCAATAAAACCATAATATGATTCTTTTGAAAACCATAATCAGATTGTAAATCTTTAGAAGAAAAAGACTCATGTTCTTAGAATCAGAAAATAAGTGGAAGACAATATTCCCAAATTTTCAGAATAAGGAACAGAAAGTAATACTGTAATATCTTGTAAAAGATGAAAGCCTACAATGTTGACTAATGTATTTGAGCGTAACAGATACCATAAAGTAAAATATGTCAGGCATGAAAAGGCAAAACTCACATGAGTTCACTTGTATTTAAAAGTTCCCTTAACAGTTGGGGGCATAATTATGGTGGCCAGAAGCTTGGGAAAGGTCATCAGGAAGGTAGATAGAAGGTGGTTACAAGGAATTTTTTTTAAAGATTTATTTATTTATTTATTATGTATACAATATTCTGCCTCCATATATGCCCACACACCAGAAGAGGGCGCCAGATATCATTACAGGTAGTTGTGAGCCACCATGTGGTTGCTGGGAATTGAACTCAGGACCTCTGGAAGAGCAGCCAGTGCTCTTAACCACTGAGCCATCTCTCCAGCCCACAAGGAATATTTTTTTAAAGAGCAAGATGGCTGGAATTAATATATCATGGAAATTATCAACCTTCACAATGGCCTTAAATAACAAAATATCTTGGAGTAACTTTAACTAAGCAAGTAGAAGACCCATATAACAAGAAGTTTAAGTGTTTGAAGAAAGAAGTTGAAGAGCACACCAGAAAATGTGATAATCAACCATTCTCTTTGGTAAGTAGAAGTATCATAGTAAAAATGGCAATCTTACCAGCAGCAATCTCCAAAGTCACGCAAAATCCCAGAAAAATTCTTCCAGAACTTGAAATTATAATATGCATCTTCATATAGAAAAGCAAAAAAAACCAAACAAACAAAAAAACCCCACAGGATACTCAAAACAATCCTGTCCAACAAATAACTTCGTGAGTCATCACAAGCCCTGACTTCAAACTACTACAGAGCTACAGTACTGAAAGCAGCCTGGTATTGGCAGAAAAACAGACAGGAGGACCAATAGATCTTATTGGAAAACCCAGATATAAACCCACACATCTTTGAACACCTAATTTTTGACAAAGGAGCAAAAAATATAAAATGGAAAAAGAAAGCATATTCAACATACGGTTCTGGCATGACTGGATATCAACATGTAGAAGAATAAAAAATATCCATATCTATTGTCACATACAAAACTTAAGTTCAAATGTATCAAAGACCTCAGCATAAAAAACCACAATGAACCTCACAGAATACAAAGTAGGAAGTACACTTGAATGCTTTGGCACAGGAGACCACTTCCTAAATATAATCCCAGTAGGACAGACACTCTAAGAAACAATTAATAAATGGTACCTCCTGAAACTGAGAAGCTTCTGTAAAGCAAAGAACACTGTCATTAAGACAAAAAGGCAGCCTATAGAATGTGAAAAGATCTTCAACAACCCCACATCGGACGGAGGATTGATCTCCAAAACTTATAAAGAACTCAAGAAATTGGTCATCAAAAAATCCAATAACAAATGGGATACAGACCTAAACATGGAACTCTCAACAAATGAATCTAAAATGACTGGGAGACACTTAGGGAAATGCCCAACATTTTTAGTCATTAGAGAAACGCAAATCAAAACAACTCTGAGATTCCATCTTACATCTGTAAATATAGGCAATGTCAAAAACACTGATGACAATTTAAGCTGGAGAGGTTGTGGGAAAAAGGGAACACTCCTCCATTGCTGATGGGAGTGCAAACTGGTACAGCTGCTTTGGATATCAATATGGTAATTTCTCAGAAAATTAGGAAGCAAACTGGGTGATGGTGGTGCATGTCTTTAATCCCAACACTTGTTAGGCAAAGTCAAGTGGATCATTGTAATTTAGACACCAGCTTGGTGTACAAGAGATACTTTCAGGACAGGCTCCAAAGCTACAGAGAATCTCTGTCTTGAAAAATCAAAAAAGAAAAGGAAAAGAAAAAAATTAAGAAACTACCTACCTTAAGACCTAGCAATACCACTTTTTTTGGTATATTCCATAAAGATGCTCAATCATACCACAAGGACAAGTGCTCAACTATATCTACAGCAGCATTATTTGTCACAGCCAGAACCTGAAAACAACCCCTCAACTGAAGAATGGATAAAGAAATTGTTGTACATTAACACAATGGCGTAGTACAGAGTGGAAAAAAATAATGACCTCTTGAAATTTCCAGGCAAATGGCTGGATCTATAAAACATATAAAATGAGTTAAACCAGACCAAGAAAGATAAATATATACTTACTCCTAAATGGCTTTTAGATATAAAGCAATGGACAACCAGTTTACAATGCACAATCCCAGAGATCATAGACAACAAAGAGGACCCTAATAGATACATTCATGGATCTAATCTCTGTGGCATGTAGAAAAAGACAAGATCTCCGGAGTAATTTGGGAGCACGTAGATCATGAGAGAAAATAGAAGGGCAGGGGAGAGCACTGATTCAGTGAATGAAACACACCCTCACCCTGAAAGCAGAATGAAAGGAGCACAATCTGACATAAAACCAGAGCCAAAGAATACACTTTGGCCCTGGAACCAGAACCAAATTGGCCTGTGACCAATTGAACATAAACCTAAACAATCCCTGTGCAGGAAATCCAACCAATAGTTGAGTATAAAACCAACTAATTCCCAAGTATGAAATCTAACCAATCTGAGCTTATGTAAGCTCAAGGGGATTGAAACCTGACCAGTTCCCTCCCTGAAAATCTTCTCCCTGAAAAACTCCATTACTCAGAAGCCCTACTCCTTCTCCACTTTTGCTGAGCCAGCCACTTTTTTGGATTCCTCCTTCTGTAATGAATCTTGAAAGAATTTTGGGTCAAGATCTTTTGCTGACACAGATCAGAGTCTATTCTTGGAAGCTCCAACATGGTAGCATAGCCAAAGTAACAACTTCTTTTCATAAACAGCAGATTGGTTCATTTCTGCAGGGTTTCTCCTTAGAAGAGTGAAGCAGATGAAGTAATACCTTGGGCAGTAGGTGAGATTCAAAGGATATTTCTGCTGTGAATCTCCCTTAGAAGCAGAAAAGAAATCAGCTGTAATGGCTCTCTCTCAGAGAAGAGCAGGGTTGCCTTATTTTGTGGGTGACCATCCCATACTGGACCCCAGATTCTGTTATAGCCTGACATCCCACCAAGTCAGGATACCTTTTTTTCTCATCATTGTAGGTTACCAGGTTACATCACCTTCAGAAATGTAGGTATGACCTGACTTTCTGAGAAGTTAGGATACCTTTACCTCCATAGCTATAACACTTGTAGGCATATCTGGACTTCCCAAAAAGTTAGGACACTCCCCGCCCCACAGAGTTGTAACACTTTAAAGTCTAGCCTGACTTCTGACAAGTCAGGATACCTTTCCCTCTGGAGCTGTAACACGTGCAGTGCACACGCGTCAGCATTTACACATACACACAATCACACTCATGCACATGCATGCAAGCATGTTGCACACATTCAAATTCACCCAGGAAAAAAATAGAAATTCTGAGTAGACTTTTGTTCTGATTATTTTTCCATCCACTTGATCCAAGCTAGAATTATCTTGGAAGAGAAACCTAATTGAGAAAACACCTGCGTCAGATGGACTGTAGACAATTCCGTAGATAATTTATTGATTAATGATTCATATGGGAGGGCCCAGGCCATTGTGGGTGCTTCCATTGCTGGTCTGGTGTCTCTGGGTGTTATAACAAATCAGACTGAACAAGCCCTGAGGAGCAACCCAGTAAGCAGCACCCCCCATGGCCTCTGCATCTTCTCCTGCCTCTAGGACTTGAATAAGTTCTTTCTTCCCCATGTACTTTGTGGGCATGTTGTTTTGCAGCAGTTGTGAGCAAACCAGGCTAAATTATCCTCAATAAAAAGTTGAACTGGCAATAGAAAAAGGAGAAGCCCAGTGACTTTTCTAGTCAACTTACCCAACAGTTAAAGAAACAATTCCAATCCCTCATAATATTAGGAAGAAAGGTGCCAAGGGACATTTAAAGACATCTTCAAAAGTGAAAAGGCAGCTCAAAACAACATGAAGGATGGAAGAAGGTGCTTTCAAAGAATCCATCTGACAAGGCCTTCCACTTAGAACATCCAAAGATCCTGCAGAAAGATAGATAGTACAATTTTTTACACAAAGATTTAAGACAATTTTTTCAAAGACAAAAATTATCAATAAGTACACGAACAGATGTGCAATGTCCTTATTCATTGGGAAGAAAATGAAATTCAGGAGACATGACTTCATCCTCTATTTTAACACTGCTATAGTTAAAAAAGAGCAGATCTGGCTGAGAATTCCAAGGTACCAGAAATCTTATGCACAGCTGCTGTGTTGGAAAATTAGGCAGTGCTTTGGAAAAGAGCCTAGTAGTTCCTCAACATATAAACCAGAGAGATACCATAGTTTCTGCAGCTCTACTTCTAGAAGAAAGGCCAAGAAAATGAAACATGATTAAACTCTTCAAGCAGAAGTATTGGTTTTTAGTTATTGTTTTTTTTTTGGCAGTGTTTTTATAATGACTTGAAGACAGACACAGTCCAAACTAATGTCCAATCAGTCAAACAGAGCATATCCTAAATTCTACCCTACAGTTTAGCCAAGCATAACACAGCAGCACATGTGGGAAGGTCAGAGCACAACCTAACCTTTGTCCACCATGTGGGTTCCAGCAATGGAAATCAGCATTTGTGTACAGCAAGCAGCTTACCTGCTGAACAATTCCCCCCCCCGTATCTATCTCTTTCTCTTTCTTTCCTTCCTTTTTTATCTTTCTGCCTACTTGTCTTCCTTCTTCCAGTTCTCCTCTCATTTTCTCTTTTCATCCTTCTTTCCTCCCTTCTTAACTACTTTCTTCCCTCCCACTTCCCTGTCACTCCTTTCTCTTTGTCTTATGTGCCCATGTTGGCCTAGTCCTTCTGGCCCTCCTCTTGCCCGACTTCCCCAGGGCTGAATTTACAGGCCCAGGCATTTCAGTCCTTTTCATTTGGGAGTATTCCCCAGCTGCGCCTTCAGATTTGGTAACCTGCTCTTTATATGTATCTCTGCACATGCACCCAATCCACTGTAGGATTTTGGGTTTTCCCCTGTTATACCTTTATTTTAGCAATCAACAGAAACTTTTCTTTCTTTCTTTTCTTTTCTTTTCTTTTCTTTTGTTTTTTGACACTTAATCTCTCTGTGTAGAATTAACTGTTCCAGATTGTTCTGTGTAGACTAGACTGACCACAAACTCACAGAAATCCACCTAACTCTACCTCCAAAGTGGTGATACTAAAAGGTGTGTACCACCATACCATGACTTAGATTCTTTCCCTGCCTTTTCTCTCATGCTGATTTATTAGTGGGTTGTGGATGAATGATCTAGTCTATTCACTGTGATGTGTAACTCACACATGCTTCCATGTCTTCAGTTTGTTTATTGCCTTCAGTGCTAATTCTTTCTTTGGTCTTATTTTCTTCCTCTTTGGTGCTGATTTTTTCTAAGTGTGTTTTTCTTCTTGTTGGTAGGTTATCCTTTTATCTTCTTATCTACGAGGTGCATGTATTGTGACCAGAAATCATGAGGAGGGCTTGGAGGAGTTATCTGGTTCTGAGGTATCATCTGCACTCTCCAATATTCCAGAGATTCTCTGAGGCTCAGAAAGTTTTGACAATGTCCAACTTGGCTCAGGGGTCTGCTTTCCTTGGAGTACCTGGCCAGTTAGTTACCTTCTAGCAACTGAAATGCTTCCTGTTCCTGATGTCCTAGACTTAGTAGAGTGAGAACCAACTGCTTGATTAGCACAGTGGCTTCCTCCTTCCCACAGCGCTTTCTCCCAATAATCCCATTTCATCTGATTGTCATTTCCGAGGAGTTCTTCAGTCTTTTGCTAGCTGGTAGCACTTTCTCTTGTTTTTCTGTTGGGTTAGGAATCTCTCTTTGTTTCAACATGTACAAAATCTACCTTCTGCATCTTTTCAGAAAATCTCCCAACAGTGTCGGGTCAGCAGACCAGTGCTGGCAACACAAGGGCTTATTTTTGAACCAAATTTGGGGCAAAGTTTTCTAATTTGTGAGTTTACTGCTAGGAAAAGTCATCTTGGTTCATAAAAGTGAAATTATATCTGAGTGCTAACTTTATTTTAAATGACTTCTGCCACAGCTGGCTGTTTAACTCAGTGCTAGAGCACTTGCTTAGCATGCATGTCACACTGCGTTCAGTTATCAGGAAACAGGAGGGAGAAGAATACGGAATAAATCTTAGAGAACCACATCTGCTCCTCTATTTCAGACAATCTAGATTTCTTTTCTTGTATCTGTTCTTGTCAATTCCAGAAGTAAACACAACGTATCTTGTTTATATTTCCTTCACAACTTTTATTCATGCTCTTTTCCCTGTCTTTCTTCCTCCTTCCCTTATCCCCTCTCTCTGCTGGAATGCTGACTGATCTAGTTGGCTTGATCTTACTAAGGTCTTAAGGAGGTAACAACCACAACTATTTCATGAGTGCAGCCCTTATATAATTTCTAGAAGACAGCAATTTATGTCCTCCCATCTTCCAGCAATACTGGATTCTTTCCATGCAGATTGCAGATGTCTTTCTTCAGGGTGCCATAGTATCAAAAAACTAGTAAAGCATAGAGGCAATATAAACATTCACCCAACAAGAATACCAAAATTTTGTGTTTACTATATCCCTAGATGTATGATTCCTGCTACTATAGTAATCTGTCTGGGCCTGAATGCCTGGAGTTCAGGATTTTACAGGAATTCCAACTCCCAACTTCAAAGATCATGAACATTGACTAGATGGCCACCAGGGGGAGCCTGTGAGCTGCTCAGTTCTCCTTCCTTCCTTCAAGCTAATCCTGTACTCTGGATGAAAATAAACTGCAACAGGGGGAAGTAGAAAGAGAATTGAATACATAAACTCAGGATGAAAATAAACTGCAACAGGGGGAAATAGAAAGAGAATTGAATATATAAGCTCAGGATGAAAATAAACTACAACAGGAGGAAATAGAAAAGGAATTAAAAATATATAATATATATATACATATATACTGATTATAGAGGAAAGACAGAGAGGCAGTCATCATTCAGGTGCAGAGGAACCAAGATGAGAAAAGTACCAAGCCTCGTGGCTAAACTTAGACAAGAATTATGAGTTAATTTAACTTGTTAGAGCAAGTTATGAATAAAGCTAAGCTGATAGGCCAGTTTAAAATTAATATAAGCCTCTGTGTGTTTCTTTGGGACTGAATGGCTGCGGGACTGAGTAGGAGAGAAACATCTGGCTAAAAATGCACCCAAATAGCTGACAAAAATTTCACAAATTTCTCACAAAGCCTGAGAAATCTTTTAAGGAAAGGATTTTAGACAGACTCAAGCACAACATCTTCATAACACAACATCTTTTCTCATGTAGGCTCTGTTTGCTACTGGCTCCATTAAGGGACTCCAGACTCAGCATTAGTGGCAAAAACCCGGCAGGTCTTTTAAGAGTCTCTGCCACGAAACATTTAAATGATTCTTATGAGCTGCCAGCCTCACACTTCTTGGTGGTGGTATGGACCTAGAAACTCTATAGACTTGCCACAATAATTATGGTTCCTGCCAGTAGCTATGCTATGAAGCTAGATTCTCAAAAACCAAAGAAAAATTGTGACACCAGCCCTTCAAACTGCAGCTTTAATCCTATACATATTGCTTAGCAGATTAAAGATTCATGCGGTCAGAAAAAGATAGCGATGTACAATAACTACAGAGTCAGATAAAAAAATAGCTTCTAAATCGTTTACAATGTGTTAGAAACATATGTAGGCTTAGAAGAGAAAAGAAAAAGGATAGAGAAAGTCCATAAAAAAAGAAATAGAGTAGTCAGGTGTTGTGGCACATGGCTTTAATATCACCATGTGGGAGACAGAGGCAGATGAATTTCTGTGGGTTTGAGGCCAGACTGTGCCACAGAGTGATTTCTAAAACAGCCAAAGATAAAAGAGGAACCCTATCACAAAAAATAAAATTAAAAAATAAAAATAAAAGAAATAGATTTAAAAAGAGTGTCATGTAAAGATTGAAAATACACAAAGTATAGTGTATGTTATTGTGTTGTCCTTCAATTTTTTTTAAAATTTATTTATTATGTATATAGTGTTCTGGGCACCAGATCTCATTATAGATGGGTGTGAGCCATCATGTGGTTGCTGGGAATTGAACTCAGGACCTCCAGAACAGCAGTCAGTTCTCTTAACCGCTGAGCCATCTCTCCAGCCCCCGTCCTTCAATTTTTTAAATGCTGAACAAGGAAGAACTTTTGCTAAAAGACATTTGATTATAAATGCTGCTGGATTGGTCCAACATATGTATTTTGAAAATGTCCTGACTTTAAAAGTTAAGTCACAGATATGTTACTTTGGAGAAGTTGTTTGCTGTTGTTTCCCAGGAAATGAGATGCTGCGGATTCACTCAGGGTTGAGGAGCAATGTTTGATCAAGGAAGACCCCTGAAGAATCTCTAATTAGAGCAGATGGCCTAGTTACTCAAACATTTTATAGCATCACTGTTGCAGTTTTCTCTGAGTTCTGCATCCAGAACAGCTTCAAGAATGCTGGCTAAGATGATCCAACCTCACAGAATACTCCAGTCAGGCTTGACCATAATTCTAAGTTTTCTTTGGGTTCCATAATATTAGCAGTGCCCCCATCAGGAGGCAGGAGCCAAGAAAACTCTATCCACATTCATAAAAATGTGAATTATGGATGTTTGTTTTATTTAGTGTGTCTGTTACAAGTTGTTATGAATAATGATCAGGAAAAAACTTTAAAAAGTATATTAGATTCAGGGTCTTGTTTTGAAAAAAAAGAAAAGGGAAACTACTGTGGGATAATGCTTTTGTACACTGTAAATTTTTGTCACTTGTATTGGTTTAATAAAACGCTGATAGGCCAGTAGCCAGGCCGAAAGTATAGGTGGGGCAACCAGATTGGGAAAATTCTTGGAAGAGAAAATGCATAGATGCAGTCACATGCCAGATGCAGATGGAGTTAGATGAAATTGCCTCACTGAAAAGTTACCAAGCCAAGTGTCTAGAAATTGACAAGAATTATGGGTTAATTTAAGTTATAAGAGCTAGTTAATAATAAGCCTGAGCTAATAGGCCAAACAATTTATAATTAATATAAGCCTCTCTGTGTTTCTTTGGGACTGATGGCTGTGGGACTGGGCAGGAGAGCAACTTCTATTTATATCTCCTTGTTAACGTATCAGAAGAGGAGTCATGTGATTAGAAAATAGCCAAAGCCATTTATTAATTGAGAGGCAACATTATTGCTTGAGAAAACTTGTTTTTGTAAAGACATCAAGTCCTACCCCAAATCAATCAGCCACAGGTACGGTCACAGACAAATTTTTATGGAATATGACAAGCTGATTGCAAAATTTGCATGGAAAAGAAATGGGCAACAATAGCCAATGATTTATTGGAAATGGCTGACAGGGCTTTGGTCTGGTGCAGAGCAGCTTAAAGCAGCTCATTTGCCCTAAGGTAACCACAACAGTAAAAACAGTATGACGTAAGGACAGTAAGAGGCATTTC
>PVIU01025021.1:0-24484 GCA_004026605.1 Ondatra zibethicus
ATGTTGAATTTCCTACCCCATAGACCCATGAGAAAGAAATTTCCACCCAATCTCTTGTCATTTTTCTAGGGTACCACAAACAGGATAAGATGTATTTCTGTTTTCTAACAATCCTTATTTGATGAATAGAGAATTATCAGGAGGAGTTTACCACCTCCTTCCATTTGCCAGAATGGAGCACTTTTAAGACTCATTGTGGCTGAAGAAGGAAATTCTGTTTCTGCAACAGGAAGAACCAAATCCCTCTTCAGAGTGCCTTTATGAGGGCACTTCCCCCATCCCTCTTTGCTTCCTTAGCTAAAAATTGCCTCTTTGGAGAATTGCCTACTGTCTTGAAGACCTATCCCAGACTTTCAGAAAGATTCCAGGTTACTCATAAGGCAGTACCTACCTATTGTCCTAGAAAAATCCCTAAATTTTGCAATCTTTATAATGTTTCTCCTCTTGGAGAATTTTTGAACTACAAATTTTGAAATCTTGTTGTTCCTAAAGTTTAACAAGTTTTTTAGGTGATTCTCCCATGTTCAAGAACTGTTAATAAAACTAAGCTAAGAAACTTGTCATTCACTTCAGGAGTCCTCCTTAAAACAACTCAACTTAACATAACCAACTTGGAAAGGTGTTTATTTTTTTAGAGTATTTGAGGATGTACCATGTGTCCTTGTATCTTTCTCTATGTGTGTTATGGGGATTCTGAACCCTCTTGAGCTTGTGTGTGTCTCAATCTTCCTGAGAAGCACACGTGCTACATTTCACTTGTGTCAAATAATAGTCTCCTACAAATCACATGATCCACAGAACGTATTACTACCGTTCACTGTAAAATAAGCTGGTGTATTCATTTGAAAAACTATAAAAATTTCTTTTGTTTTTGAGACGTGGTGCCTGGAAGAGTCAGGTGTCACCAACAGTCAGTGATTATTGCTAATTTGTAGTTGTTTGAACATGAAATGTCCTACACTTGGTCCCCAGCACTTGTGGCTTGATAAGAGACCTGGTAAGAAGGAGTGAGTCACTGGATATAGGTCTTGAAGTTTCATAACCCAACTTACTTTCAGTACATTCTCTGCGTCCTGACTACAGAGACAATGTGACTCCTACGATCATGCCCTCCCTACCTTGATAGACTGTATCCCTTATAATTATCCAAAACAGAAACAACAGCAACTACAAACCTTCTTCTCTTAACATCCTTTTTATCTATCTGTCTTTGCTATCTATCACAGTAAAAATAAAAATAGCTAATATTATGTATAATACTATGTGAGAACTCAACCCTTAAATCTAGAATTCAGTATATAAAGTGGTAGGTAGCATTTTTAGCAAAACAACTTGAAGCAATGATTCATCAAATACAACAGAGCATCTGACAGAAGAAATGATACAAAGAGTTTAGAAAGAGTTTGCTAACAAGCATGAGTGAACAACTGAATGAATAAATTGAAATACTTGTTAAAACAACAGGATTATGGGTGATGCTGGATAATATTTCATATTAAACATAGGTTAGGGTGATATGAACTTCGAAGTCCTTTGTGAGTGTGTGTGTGTGTGTGTGTGTGTGTGTGTGTGTGTGTGTGTCTCAAAGGACAGATTGCTCTAATTGGTTTTCTCCTTCTTCCAGGTGAGCCCTGGGAATTGAACTCAGCTTGTCAGTCTCTCAAACAATTGTCTTTTACCTGCTGAAGCATTTCACTGTCCCCAAAGCATTTTAGGAGAATGAAAACCTATGAGTGACATACAAACCATTAGAGCAAGATAAATTAAAATATAATTGTTGGAATTAATATTAGGCACTGGGGAAGATGTGGCTAATTTCCTATGGTATGTACTTATGGAATTAACAGAAAATATCCCATCATTTTAGTATAAAATAATATGATCAGAGAGAAAATGAAAAGAGAAAAGTTTGAGCTTCTTTATCAGACTCTTCAATTGGGTCTCGTTTGCATTTCTTAATTTTGATGTCCGGGCTAATATACTCTGGCAGATTGAGCATTTTCAAACACTATTGGTGAAAGTTCAAAACAACACACTGACCACCTAAAGCAATTGAGGGAGGCATTCGGACAGCAATGGGTTCACTTTTTTTTTTTTCACTAAAAGTTGGGTATTACCTCTAAAGAAACTTGGTTAACTGACTTTAACAAAATAACATCTTCAGTTATTTCCACTTTAGCATGTGCTTCTGGATGTGAGACTGAAGCAGAAATGTTACAGTTCCAAAGAATGTCATTTTTATCAGCTGAACACACTCACAACACACATAAATATAGTGAAGAAAAGGTAAAGATACAATAGAAAAGAGATCTTAGCAGACGGGCAGCTGGTGTTTCTGTCCCTGGAATGGGGCTCTCTTGAGGAAAAGCAGCAATTCTCTGGTGTAAACTCTGCGTGTGTGCATGGAGGGCAGACAAAAACTGCCAGACCTAGGAAACCCCATTTTATGCTTCTCCACCTATTTTGTATAGAGAAGTATTTTTCTTCCCACCTAGCTTCTGAAAAAGCTACCTGTCTGGAGACGATGGGAATTAAACTCCCAAACTGAATACATTGCTTTGCTGGCCAGCATAGAGGAGCTTTGATGATTTACAATGTATTACACATTTCCATTGCATAAAACAGCACTTATAGCAGTGATGTGATTCCTAATTAAGTTATTAGGCACAAAGGTGCTTATCACGGGATAATTACATCCCAGGGAAATAAAGAAAAACTACCAGAGCCCAGCTTGAGACAGGAGTGCTTCCCATTACAAGGGCTCCTTCATCACAGAAATCATATCCAAGTGAGCAGGTAGAAGAGGTGGAAACTGTCTTCTCTGCTGAGAGAGTTGGGGTTGGAGGTTAGCCTGAAAATCCCTCGCTGTCCAGACTTGACTTAACTGTACAGATTTCATTAATTGGTGCCAGAAACCCTCAGGCATGTACGCATCTCATTCTGAATACAGAAGCCTGGAATGAGCTACAAAAAGATGTGAGCAACCATCAGCCACAGAGCTGAACGCAGGTGCTGCCAGTCTCGTGGGGTCCAGTTGCCAATCAGGTTAGAAAAATCAACTCCACAGTCATTTAAGCCATTTAGGCAGTTTAACACTTGAAAATTGCTACTAATTGTATAACCTTCTACATAAGAGTTTATAAACTCACAGCCAACATAGACACAGTCGCACACACATGCACATATACATACAAACATTACACTGTTCTTGAAGAAGTTAAGGGGACATTCTTTCTTAACATTTTTGGTGAATATGGTTTTGGTTTTTAATTTTTTTCATTGATTCTTGGTAAATTTCATATCATTCACTTCAATCTCACTCATGCCCCTGTCCCCTTGCTTCCATCTTCTGCCACTGAAAGCTCCCTCTAAAACAAAACTTAAAAATAAAACTACTACTAATAATAACCCCAATCCAAACCAAGGACAACAACAACAAAAACCATCTCAGCATGGAAGCTGTAATGTGGTTCAGAGAGTTATACAGTAAACCCTTTAGTCCACACATACATCTTTTCTTGTAAGTGTTCAGTGCAATAAGTCATTAGTCTGGTTCGACACCTCTGGCTTCTGCTACATTATCAAAAATGGCCTCTCCACCGGGGTTGCTCTTTGATATCATGCTGTTGCCTTGTGTGCTGGAGATTCTGTATCTTTGGATCTGCCTGTCTAGCCTGTCTGGCCCACTTTATATGCTCCAGAAGTTCATAGATAAGGCGGGTGTTGGGGTGGGTTAAATATAGTCCAGATTCAGCGTCTGGGTTGTAGCTGGGTTGGTCATCTGCCATCTTTCCCTCGTCATCACCACCAAGTCTACTCTACCACTACCCCAGCTAACTCACCCAGTGTAGCAGACAGAAAAGAGCAGGACTAGTTCTTCTGCTCTCATGTCTTGGAGTCCAACTCATTTGCACTCACGCTACTATGGCCAGCTCTATTGTTTTGCCCAGGTGAGGTGCAAGACTCACTCTGTTGCTTCACTTGGTGAGGGCCATGCTAAGTCAGCTCTGATACATTTGGGTTTATTGATAAAAATAAAACCATAACAGATCCAATATGTTGTGTTGAGAGATATGAAGGCTGGATGGAAAGACAGGGAAGACAGAAGGCTGGGGAGTCACCCACTGATTCCCGTTCTTGCAGAAGACCCAAATGAAGTTCCCAGTACCCACTTGTGGGTCTTTACAATTATCTGTAACTCACGTTTTGGCAGAATCTAAAGTCTCCACATTAAAAGACACTCACGGGGGGGAGAGAGATAGTAAAAGAGAAAGAAAAAAGAAATGAAGGAAGGAAGAAAGAAAGACAGGGATAATGAAGAGTAAAAGGGAAAGAAAATTTCCTTAGTCTAAAATCTGTCTAGCAGTCAGAAACTTCAGTATGAATGATAAAATAGAAATTGCCTACAGAGTATATGACTTCTTAAGGAGATCCCAAAGGTCATTAAAAGCAGCAAATTATGCATATATAAGAGCAGAACAAACAGGGCTTTGAGTTTAACTGTATTGTCGCTTGTCTATCATCCTTAAACAATAAAACTCAAAAATAAAATTTATTCTAGTTAAGAAAACCTAATTAAACTTGTACATATTTCTTTTAAACTTAAATTTAAAATATTTTATGTGTATGAATGGTTTTTTTTTTTGCATGTTTGTGCAGTGAACATTTCTGGTGCCCATAGGGATCAGATGATGACATTAGATCCTTTTGGAACTGCAGCTATAGAAGACTGTGAGCTCTTTTCTGGTTGCTGGAGATCAAATCTATATTTTCAGATCTTGCAACAGCTAGATCACTCAACAACTGAGTCTATCTCAGTTTTTGTCGAATTTTATATATTGGTGTAAATTACACATGTTTAGATATGTAATTTAGAAAGTCAGAGAATCCTAAACAGACAAACACACACACACATACATATACACATACATTGACACACATATACACATGCATACATATCTTCACACACACATATATAAACACGAGCATACTTGCTCACATTCATGAATATAATACACACACATACTAAAAACACATACTCATACACACAGACACACACACACACATACACACCCGCACAGTCACACCGCTGGAGCCATTGTAAAGACAATGTGTAGAACTCCTCCTAAGAAAGCATTCCCCATCTTTAGAGTATTGCCCTAAAGTTTCTCACTACCTTCCTACACATTAAAATATTTATTATTTTTATTATCTTGTATTTCACTTGATAAACTCACCAACTTTGTTTCAATCTGACTGGTCTGAAATGCTTTTCTCCATCACAGTCAGGGACATGGCATTACCCATGTAGAATTTTCTTAGAAAGGAACTCCTTAGTGTGTTGGATTTATTACTGAGCTGAGATTCATTGTCGATGCAGTCAAAACAGGAATATGACAGTCCAAAACCATACTACTATACTACCTGTGCTTTCATGTTTCTTTTTCTTTCATTTTTAAAGGTAGTACCTTTATTAACTTCCTGAGAATTTCACACAATGTACTTTGACTGTATCTACACCATCCTCCAACTCCTATTTCTAGCTTCTCTACCCTCATTTCAGAAACCATGCAACTTTGTGCTTTCTTATTTACGTTTTTTTTATTTTCTTCTTCCTTCCTCCCTCCCTTCCTTCTTCCCTCCTTCCCTTCTTTTTTTCCTTCTTCTCTTCCTTCCTTCATTCCGTACCCCACCACCATCAAGTACAGTCTGTGTTGTGAACACTCCCAACTGCTCTTGGGTAGTGTGGCCTACCCTGGAATGTAAGTGTAGTCAATCAGGGGTCATATTATTTAAGAAAGCTGCCTCTTTCTTAGCAGCTGTCAAGCAGCAATAGCTACTCGACTAGTGGTGGGATTTGGTGTTCATATGCAAACTCTTTCTGTGCTAGAATTTTGTACAGCTTGATTTTATGCAAGTTTGTGCATTCTGTCATACTTGCTTTGAGTGTCTATGTGTCAGTGTTATACTGTTTCTTTGAGGTCATCTACCATCTCTGGCTCTTAAAGTCTTTCTGCCCCCTTTTCTGTGAAGCTGGTCCACATTTCCACTCGGAAGTAATTGTAGAAAAGATTCGGGTACTCTGTGAATAACCAATACAGATGTTTATAAATGTTCTGTTTCTCAAGTAATAGAAAGATAGAAAAAAATAAAAGAATGAAAAGGGTTCTAAGCAGGATTATTTATTTATTTATTTTTCATCACTGATAATTCCTTGAATATTTCTAACTCAGGTTTTAAATTGATTTGAAGATTTCAAACATATTTCTTTTTTGTGGTTTGATAATATTCCCATGATCTGATATCTTTTTCACTTTATTCAGCACCTTTGACAGTTTTATACAATATACATTTTATTGTGATCATGTTCACCACCACCCCCATTTTCCTCTTATCCTTCTCCTACACTTATTATCTCCTTTATTCTTGCCACTTACACCCACCACCTTCATGACCTTTTTTTGTTCTTGTAGAGATCTTGTGCAGGTAGTCACAATGGCTATATATTTGTCATCACAAAGACCATTTCATAGCTATCAGATACCTTCATTAATAGTGTTCCTCTGTACCCTCTCATTATTAAAATATTTCTGCTTGTTTTCTTGTGATGTTTACTAGACCTTGGAAGAAATGATACAGATGTTATATATTGGGCTGAACACCAACAGTTGTGCAATCTCAGCACTTTGTTAACTTATGGGTCTGTATTGACTGTTGTCCTCTATAAAAAGAAGTTTCTTTGAAACAGGAATAAAACACCAGTGAATGGGAAGCTACATCAATATTTAGGAATCAGTTCAGCTACATGTCCATTCATCAAAACATCAGTTGTACATTCTTCCCTAGGCTTATTTCAACCCCAGTTATAGACTTTTGACCAATTTTGTAGTAGCAGTCACATAAGACCACATATGCAATTGGAAAGTAGTCTATTCTTCATTATTGTGTCCAGTGCAGGTCACATTCCCCAAGAACAACTGGAACACAAACTGGACTCTATAAGGCATAAGAGAAAGGAAGAATAAATGAATGAATGAAAAGGAAAGAAAAGAAAAGAAAGGAAAAGAAAAGATAAAAGAAGACAAATAACCATGCCATGCAATGACTATGCACCAACAGAAATTAAACTGAAGTAATCTAATTGTTTTCTAAATATGATTTTTTTAAAAACATTCAATTAATCATATAAAGGATTATGATAATGTGATATTCTTTATCGTAGTTTCTAAATGGCTGCCCAATGTCATTCAAAGAGGTTTTTCACAGATACAATGATAGTGCCTAATTGATCCTCTATTTTCCTCAAAGACATGTATCTCCAATAAGAAAATTAATGGACATATGACAAAGAAAATATGTAACTCAATGTTCCACTCTTCAAATATTTGTTTCTATGAACATTCAGAACTGAGCTTTTCAAAACTGTATTGAAATAACGGGCAGCTTGGATGAGAAGAATAAAGAGAAACCTGTACAAACACACAGTAACAGAGGCCTAAACAGGAACACAGAAGGAGGAAGCAGATTTGGGGACCAACTCAGGGACAGAAACTGCATACTGAATACCCAGAGAATCAATTCCTCCTAAATCAGGTTGAACCTGAAATTATTTTTCATTCAGGTCTCACATCTATTTTATAACAGGAACTAAAAATACTTGGCATCAAAAGCTGCTTTTCCATTATAGGTGAAACATCTATGGAGACTAGTTTAAAATATAGATTAAAATAGGAACACTCCACAGCAATGTGGTCCCCGGGAAATGAGAAGTTTTATGGATTGATGAAATTTTAATAAAATCTATATTCCTGGAAAGCATGATGTAAAATATATCAAGATTCTTAAACTTATTTATCCTTTAACTCAGTTACTTCTGTGCTTTACTTTAGGGGGAAAACCCCTTCAATTAATATGACAAAGCTTGAAGTACTTAGTTATTTAAGATAAAATTGTCAGAATGAATATTTATTCTCAAAAGTCTACTATAGCCACTGAAACTCACATATTGTAATTAAAGTATTTCAGCATAATATAGTATACTTTCATAGAAATGAGAGAAAATGCATTGATTTATATGTGGACATGAATGCACACTTATAAGAAGACATTGAAAAGGTAAACATTTGAAAAATTAAGTCTAGAATGTGGGATGAAAAGAGTTTTGTTTCTCTTACTTATGTGTATATTTTACCATTTCTTAAATTCCTCACTCTCTGTGCACTAAATTTTTTTTAAAATCCAAATATTAGTTAAGATGTTTTTAAAATTGTTATAATATGAGAATAAATAATATATAACATTTTAATTTTAGATGAGAAGAAAGTATAAAATGGCATATTCTCACATATTATTCCTCTTTTTCAAACATGTTTTGTTTGTTTTATTTAGTGATTTCCCCATCCTTTTCTGCATCCTCTGTTTTCCTCTGTAATTTGTTCTCCTATTGCTAGTAATGTTCCTTTTACCTACAGAGACACTTGGTGTGGATGTACCTTCTAGTTAGTGCTGGCTGTTCCCACGGTTCTCCTTAGCACTCCTCTGCTAATTCCAAATATTAATGATGTGCTACATGTTATCTAAAGCCAGACCTGAAGTACATCTCCATATGAATGCCACTCATTAACTAAAACTGTATGTTTGGACTCCAAGTTAATTGGCATAACCAGAGAGTTCAGCCCTCTTCAATGGCTCCCATCTTTTGACCGCTATACCATAATTCCAAAGCTGAACTAAAATGCCTCTTTCTCTCTCTCTCTGTGCTTTGCCTATTTTTATTCCATGCTTGACTCACTAATTTTATGTTCTAAACATTACTGGAATCAGTCACCTCCACTCTCCTCTTAAATGCAAGTGTTCCAAGTCTGCTGATGCTATCATTCTCCTGAGCCCCACAACATCTAGCTGCCTCTCTGACTTCCTTGTGTGTATCTTGCTGCCACCTATATTCCTTTAATAAAGGTTTGCCTAGAGATCATGCTTCACATATAAATCTGAGCAATTCAATCCACAACTGTAAATCACTCAGTACCAACCCATGGCCAGGAGAAGCAAAGAACCTTAATCTTTTTGGTGCAGTTTCCAGGATCTAACCCATCATGCTTACACTCTCTAAGGATATCATCTCATGCTCAAATGCAGAAATACATGCATTTCCATCCACAACCATTCCTTTGTCCATTATCTGACAAAGTTAAACTACTATACTTAATTTCTATTTCCAACTATAAGTCCATTTTGTGGTTGATTTCTTCTTACTTGATGTGACTCATTAAAATTTTACATTCTTCTGAAAGTGTTACTTATTCATTCAGTAATCAATGGTGTGTTGTTGTTAGCTCTTCTGAGCCGATAAGAAATGAATATTAACATATTGGAATTTTATGTGACAATCAGCACACCCAATCAATAATAAAATAATTTTATATACATTAATAATCAAACAAATCACATCAAAAATATTGCCTTTAAGCAATCACTCCCTAATAATCTCTTGTACTGAAGAGTTTAGCCTCTGATTGAAACTTGTACCTATTATATTTCTATAGCTGAAAACTATATGAATATATTTCTGTATAACTCCACATGCAATGGCTTTATTTTGGAAGTATGAATGAATACATGAGAGTAAATTTGTTACACCACTGAAGTTGTCAGATGCTGTAAGTCAGTTTGATTTATTTGTGTTTATATTGATTATCCAGGTTAAAGAAAGTACTCAATAAAGCTATGATAGTTTTACTTCATAAGATAGCAACTTTAAAGTGAAAAAATATATTGCGTTAAAAAATTTACATTATATGACAAGTAGCAAAAATATGAGAAAATTGCTGAATTCAAGTTATTTTACAGTAAAATAAAGATATCTTTCACATTGACCCATGAAGTAAGCACCAACATGCATCTTCTGAGTTCTCTTTTCCTTTAATTGAAATATTAATGAATATCTATGTCAAAATTTCTAATCTATATCTTTTATGAAACTTATAGTAGAGGACATATTCACTCACATTTTTGTATGATTATCTATCTTTTATATTAAGCATATTTATAACAAAAGCAGACATAACATATACTTATATTTTTCTCTAAGATACAAGTGTTAAGTATTTACTTGAATAACACTGCCCAGCACTGTGTTCTTCCCAGAACTGACTGAGAATGACCACCTTCTAGCTTCCTTGGCTGTCTTCTCTTGTTATCAAATGGTTTTCATTGCATTTGTTTCCCAAAGTGTTTCATGAACTCCTTTGGTGTCCTTCACACACCATGCTATGATCCTCTTGAGAATAGAAGGTGGCATTCTAGTCTGTCTCCAGGATCCAACTTAATGCCTGCCACATTTTAGGTACTTGGCAGTACATACAGAATGAATAAATTAGCCAAAAAAAGCATCTCAGAGAGAAATAACACATATATGCATAAATAGGTTATAACTATTTCCAATTAAATAAACAAACACTTTAAGTTTGACCACACAGATCCATGTATGGTGAATTATGATTGTAATCATAAGACTTAGGAGGCTTATGAAATCAAACCTTTTCTTGGATATACAGTAAGGTATTATCACAAACACACATGTAAACAAACAAAAATTAATGAGGAAGAAATGGAAAGGAAGAAGAAAGGAGAAGAAAAGAAAAGGAAAGAAAAGAAAAGAAAGAAGAAGAAAGGAGAAGGAAGGAGAGAATGCTATTCTATGCTAAAACCAAGAGAAATCCATTGGGAAAAATCAACTTATTTCTACTGCCCAGACCAATTTTTCTCCTTAGCCCCCAAAGTTGTTCTTCCTAGTATCCACCTCCAAAAATTCTTTTTTTTGACTTCTACATATTTTATTTTTTTATTCATTTTACATATCAACCATAGTTCATCATCCATCCCTGGCTCCCTCTCCTCTCCCACACTATACTCTCAACCCAATCCCCCATCTACTCCTCAGAAAGGGGAAACCCTCCCATTGGGAATCAGTAAAGCCTGGCACATTCAGCTGATGCACCACCAATTCCCTACCCTGCTTCAAGGCTGAGCAAGGCATACCACCATAAGAAATGGGCTCCAAAAAGCCAGTTCAAGCATTATGGATAAATCCTGGTCTCACTGCCAGGGACCTCTCAAACAAACCAAGTTATATAACTGTCACACACATGCAGAGAGCCTTGTTCAATCTAATGCAGACTCCCCAAATATTGGTCTAGAGTCCCTAAGTTTCCACAAGCTAAGGTCAGCTGTCTCTGTGTATTTTTCTATCATGATCCTGACCTCTATTTAGTCATGAATCCCTCCTCCCTCTCTTCGACTAAAGTCCTGGAGTTAGCCTGGTGCTTGGCTATGGATATCTGAATCTGCTTCCATCAGTTACTGGATGAAGGTTTTATGATTACAGTTATAGTATTTGCCAAACCGATTATAGTGGAAGGCCAGTTCAACCACCCATTCTGCTATTACTAGGAGTCTCAGCTGTGATTATCCTTGTGGATTCTTGGGAATTTCCCTAGTACCAAGTTTCTGCCTTCTTCCATAACGCCTCTCTCCCTCAAATTATCTCCTTCATTGCTCTCCGACTCCATCCCTCTTCCAACTCAACCATCCCAATCCCTCATGTTCTCATCCCCCATCCCCTCTTTAATACTTCCCCCTGATCCCAGTTTACCCAGAGATCTCATCTGTTTCCCATCCCCAGAGCCATCTGTGTGTCCCTCTTAGGGTCCTCCTTGTTTCCTAACTTCTCTGGATCTGGGGATTGTAGTTTGGTTATTCTTTGCTTTGCACATAATATCCACTTATGAGTGAGTACGTACTGTGTTTGTCTTTCTTGGTCTGGGTTATCTCACTCGGGAGTTTTTTCTAGTTTTATTCATTCACCTGCAAATTTCATGATGTGATTGCTTTTTACAGCTGAATAATACTCCATTGTGTAAATGTATCACATTTTCTTTATCCATTCTTTAGTTGATGAGCATCTGGGTTGTTTCATGATTCTGGTTATTATAAATAATGTTGCTATGAGTATAGTTGAGCAGGTATCCTGTGGGTATATAACCAAGAGTAGTAAGGCTGGGTCTGGAGGCAGATTGATTCCCAATTTTCTGAGAAGTTACCAAACTGATTTCCAATGTGGCTATACAAGTTTTCACTGCCACCAATAGTGTTTCCCTTACTCTGCATCCTCTCCAACATAAGTTGTCCTCAGAGTTTTGATCTTACTCATTCTGACAGGTATAATATGGTAACTCAGACTCATTTTGATTTGCATTTCCCTGATGACCAAGGATGTTGAGCAATTCCTAATACATTTCTCAGCCATTTGAGATTCTTCTTTTGAGAATTCTTTGTTTTAGATCTGTACTAAACTTTTAATTGGATTATTTAATATTTTGATATCTAGTTTCTTGAGTTCTTTATATAGTTTGAATATTAACCCTCTGTCAGATGTGGGGCTGGTAAAGAATTTTTCCCATTCTGTAGACTACTGATTATGTCTTATTTACCATGTCCTTTGCCTGACAGAAGTTTTTCAGTTTCATGAGGCCCCATTTATTGATTATTGTTCTTATTGTCTCTGCTACTAGATTTATGTTGAAGTTTTTGATCCATTAGGACTTGAGTTTTGTTCATGAGGATGGTTATCAATCTATTTGCATTCTTTTTCATGTTAACATCCAGTTATGCCAAAACTGTTGAAGATGTTTTCATTTTTCCATTGTACAGTATTGACTTCTTTATCAAAAATAGGTATTCATGGATGTGTGGATTAATGTCAAGATTTCCAATAATTCCATTGGTCCACCTGTCTGTTTTTATGCCAATACCAAGCTGTTTTTATTACTATAACTCTATCGTAGAGTTTGTAGTCAGGGACAATGATGCCTCCAGCAGTTCCTTTATTGTACAGGGTTGTTTTTAACTATCCTAGGTTTTTTGTTTTTCTATATGAAGTTAAGTATTTTTCTTTTGAGGTCTGTAAAGAATTGTGTTGGGATTTGGATGGGAATTTCATTGAATCTATAGTTGTATTTGGTAAGAATGACATTTTATTACGTTGGCCCTAACTATCAAGAGCATGGTAGATCTTTCCATTTTCTAATATCTTCTTCAATTTCTTTCTCCAGTGAATTAAAGTTCTTGTGATGCAAGTCTTTCACTCATTTGGTTAGACTTACCCCACAGTATTTTATATAATTTGTGGCTAATGTAAAAGGTCATGTTTCTCTGATTTCTTTCATGGCCCATTTATCATTTGTATATAGGAAGACTACTGATTTTTTTCTTTTTTCTTTTTGTTTTTGAGTTCAGCTTGAATCCCACCATACTACTGTGGGTATTTATCAGCTATAAGAGTTCCCTGGTAGATTTTTTGTGGTCACTTATGTATACTATCATATCATCTGCAAATAGCAAAAATTTGATTTCTTCTTTTCCAATTTGCATCCCTTTGATTACCTTTTGTTTTCTTATCACTCTAGCTAGAACATGGAGCACTATTTTGAATAGATATAAAGAGAGTTGACAGTCTTGTTCCTGATTTTAGTGGAATCACTTTGAGTTTCTCTCCATTTAATTTAATGTTTGCTGTTGGTCTGCTGTATATTGCTTTTATTATGTTTAGATATACTGACAGATTTTCATATTCTGAAACATCTCTGCATCTCTGGGATGAACCATACTTGATCATGTTGGATAATTTTTAATGTGTTCATGGATTCAGTTTGCGACTATTTTATTGAATGTTTTTGCATCAATGTTCATGAGAAAGATTGATCTAATTATCTTTCTTTGCTGAATCTTTGTTTGATTTTGGTATCAGGATAACTGTAGCCTAATGGATGGAGTTTGTCAGTGTTCCTTCTCATTTTATTGTGTGGAACAACGTGAGGAGTATTGGTATTATCTCTTCTTTGAAATTCTGATAGAATTCTGCACTGTATCATCTGGCCCTGGGCTCTTTTGTTTTGCTTGTTTGTGTCTTTATTTGGGAGACTTTTAATTACTGTTCTATTTCCTTGGGCATTATAGGTCTATTTAAATTGTGTTATCTGGTCTTGGTTTAATTTTGGTTTGTGGTACCTATCAAGAACGTTTTCTGTTTCTTTTAGATTTTCCAATTGTGTGGAGTATAGGTTTTAAAGTATGACCTGAAGATTCTCTGGATTTCTTCATTGTCTGTTTTTATGTTCTCCTTTTTACTTTTGATTTTGGAAATATGGATATTCTCTCTCTGTCTTTTGGTTGGTTTGAAGTAAGGATTTGTTTATCTTGTTGATTTTCTCAAAGAACCAGCTCTTTGTTTCATTGATTCTTTGTATTATTCTCTTGGCTTCTATTTTATTGATTTCAGTCCTCAGTTTTATTATTTCCTCTCTTCTACTACTCCTGGGCAAGTTTTCATCTTTTTGTTCTGGAGTTTCAGGTGTGCTGTTAAATTGTTAGTGTGAAGTTTCTCCAAATTCTTTATGCAGGCATTTAGTGTTATGAACTTTCCTCTTAGCATTGCTTTCATAGTGTCCCACAAGTCTGGATATATTGTACATTCAAGTTCATTAACTTCTAGGAAGTTTAATTTCTTTCTTTATTTCTTACTTGACTCAGTGGTGATTCAGTTGAGAATTATTCAATTTCCATGAGTTTGTAGGCTTTCTGCAATTTGTGTTGTTGTTGAATTCTAACTTTAATCCATGGTAGTCTGATGAGATAAAGGGGGTTATTCCAATTTTTGCATCTGTTGAGATTTGCTTTGTGACAGAGTATGTGGTCAATTTAGAAAAGACTTCACGAGATGCTGAGAAAGTATATTCTTTTGTTTCTGGGTAGAATGTTCTATATATGTCTGTTAAGCCCTTTTGCATCATAACATCTTTTTGTTTTTTTGTTTTTTTGAGACAGGGTTTCTCTGTAGTTTTGAAGCCTGTCCTAGCACTCACTCTTGTAGGTCAGGCTGGCCTCGAACTCAAAGGGATCCACTTGCCTCCGCCTCCTGAGTGCTGGGATTAAAGGTGTGAGCCACCACTGCCTGGCTCCTCATAACATCTTTTAGTTCCCTTTTTCCTCTGTTAAGTTTCTATCTGGCCAACCTTTCCATTGGTGAGAGTGGGATGTTGCAGCCTCTCAAAATTAGCACATGGGGTTTGATGTGTGATTTAAACTTTAGTAATATTTTTTTACATATGTGGGTGTAATGGTCTGTTCTGTCTCTTTAAGAGTCAAGCTCAAACCCAGTCCTCCAGGCAGATTCTATAGAATCTGTAGTTATACCTGATAAACAGCCCTCAACTGCTCAGAGATCTAGGGATATGGCATTTGAATATTTAATTATTAAAAAAACTTTTCATAACAAAAAGAGACAGGTTGGATCCTAGCAGCAGCATTCTATTTCCTCCAAAGAAGACAGAGGACAAATGGAGACAGAACAACATCCATCCGCAATTCACTTCAACTGCCAAGTGCTGACCACTGGGAAAAACTGCCTTTCATCTAAACTAAAGATCTCCAGATGTGGACAGAATCATTGGAATTGACAGCCTAGCTGCTCAGGTCAAGTTAGGCTTGTCTTCCTAGGCAAATGCAACTCTCAGTGACCATGGAGGACCCTGAAGAGTAGCTCTGGGTGCCAACCAAGTAAGTTCTCTGTTGTTTTTTAATCCCTAACTGAAGTAAAATTTCATCCTTCTCAAAGATTTCCCATGCAGTTTCACAGCTGAGAGGTTTTGCCAGTTTAAAAGGGCAACCTCCCCAAACAAATTTCAGTAAAATACAAATAGAAGACCTACAAGTTCTAAAGGTGTGAGGACAAATATAAGTTATCAAATTTCTCTCTCATGCTGCCTTCCATAGTATTAAAAATACTTTTCATTTTGCAAAAATATCTGTTACAGTCATTCTGACATAAGTATGCTACTGTTTATACAATGTATATGTATAAAACTCTGTTTCCACAAACCCAAAGAATTCTTGTGAGTTCCAGGAAGCCAAATTGAAGGATCCACCTTAAACAAGTCAGATACCTCTCCCTTAATTCCTTGGTCCTATTTTTTTTCCTTAATTTAACTTTGTCCTGCCAATACCTTAAACAAATGTAAGAGACACCAGACATTTCCATACCACAAACATCAGACAAGAGCAAAGAGAACAGCTATACCAGGATGTGGCCAGCACCCAGCCTTCTCAGGTCCCACCAAAGATGATGCCCACAAATAAGCAGGAAGGAGTCCTGAGAATCCACCGCCCCAATTCCTTTAACCTGTGGTGCCTAACCTCCCGCCTTTTATTATAAAAAAGAGATGGGAATGTAATGGTTTGTTTTCTCTCTTTAAGAGACAAGCCATGCCCACTACCTCCCCCATCAGCTAAGACAGGCTGATCTTCAGCTTTCAGCCTGAGTTCTCTTTTTTCCGTCTCTCTCTCTCGGAGAGGCAGCTTTGGTCTTGCCCTCCTCTCCCATCTATCTCTCTCTCTGCTCTTCTCTCTTCTCCCCCTTCCCTTCCATACTTCCATAACCCTCTTACTAAATATCCAGCCTCACTCTGCATGTTGTGCCTATCTGTCCGTCTCTCACCCTCTGCCCATGTGGCTCACCAACTGAGACCAGCCACCTTCAGAAACCTGTGACATGATCTCATGCACAGTCCCTGCCTAGGACTGGCTGCTCTCCGGACCCCCTGATCATTGCCTGCCACCACTGGGAATCCTGCAACAAGCTACTCGGGGATCCTGCAGTAATTTTTAATAATCCATTACATTGGTACCCTTGTATTTGGGGCATAAACTTTCATAATAGAGACTTCTCTTGAGGGATTATTTTTTCAGTTCTGAATATAAAATGTCCTTTTCTATCTCTTTTGATTAATTTTAGTTTGAAGTCTAGTTTGTTAGATATTAGGAAGCTACACCATCTTGTTTCATTGGTCCATTTGGTTGGAAAATTTTTTCCCAACTCTTTACTCTGAGCTAATTTTGATCCTGGAAGTTGAGGTGTGTTTCTTGTATATAGCAGATGGTTAGCTCCTCTTTAATATCCATTCTGTTAGTCTGTGTCTTTTTATTGGTAAATTGAATCTATTGATATGAAGGGATATTAATGAACCATGATTGTTAATTCCTATTATTTTTTGGTGGTAGTGTGTGTGTATTGCTCTTCTTTGGAATTTTCTGGTGTGGGATTATCTGTTGTCTGTGTTTTTGTGGGTGCAGCTAACTTTCTTGAGTTATAATTTTCCTTCTAATATTTTCTATAGGGTTGGATTTGTGGATAGGTATTGTTTAAATCTGGTTTTGCCATGAAATATTTTGTCTTATTGGTCTATAGTGATTGAAAGTTTGGTTGGGGATAGTAGTCTGGTGGTGTAGGAGGTTCTTCTGTTAATGTGTTGCTTTCATTGGCTAATGAATAAAGAAGCTGCCTTGGCCTAGTTGATAGGGCAGAACTTAGGTAGGCAGAGAAAACAGAACTAAATTCTCGAAGGAAGAAAGCAGAGTCAGAGAACCACCATAGAGCCACCAGAATCAGACATGCTGAATCTTTCCCGGTAAGCCATGACCTCGTGGTGATATACAGATTAACAGAAATGAGTTAAATCAAGATATGAGAGTTAGCCAATGAAAGGCTAGAGATAATGTACCAGGCAGTGATTTAATTAATATAATTGCTGTGTGGTTATTTTGGGGCTAAGCAAGCTAGGCAGCAGGGAAAAACAAGTAGACCCTCTGTCCTTGCAACAGTTTGGCACCAACGTGATGGACTAAACCCACTTAAAAACCTGAGAGAGCTTAATTCTAGACACACAGAAAAAACAGAGTTTTTGCTGTTTGCTAGGGCATGCCACAGAGAGATTTTCCTGACTCAGCTATAGCAACAGAAAAAAGCAGCACCATTTTAAAACGAGACTTCCTGGACCCTGCCACTAGTGCAAATTCCAGCTATGGAGCATTTGTGGGCCTGGGTGTTTCTGTGTCCACTCGGGGTCCAGAGGAATGTAGCTGAGACCATGTCCATGGCTTGGCTCTTCCTGCCTGGGCAGGCAGTGGGATTAGGTCTACTAGGCTTGGGCAAGCAGGATAGCATGACAGATTCCTGCCACCACACAGAGAGATGTTTCCAGGCTGTGCAGTGCTCTGCATGGAAGATTTGTCTGTAACTCAGATAAAAAGGGTTTATGTGCTGCACACTCATTCTTTGGGTTGGACAACTAAGTCCAGCTCCTTCCTGGCAGCCCCAGAGCTAGCACTAGTGGTGCTTCCAACATTTTAAAATTGGGGAGAGGCGGAAGCAGCATCCAGAACAACTGAAACCAAGCTGCTTAACATTTTAAAAGCTCTTCAAGACAGTAAAGAATTATAGATTCACAATAGGACAGATCCAGACATAAATGACCTCTAAATGGGTCACAGTGTTGGATAAATGTATGTATTCTTGGGAGAGAGAGGAAAAGAATATAGAAAGTCACAAAATAAAGTTAATACTTTAAAAAATAGGGTAAAGTCTTTAAAAAGACAGAATAAAGTAATAGAGTAAAAATAAGCAATGTAAAATGGAAAATTCACAGAGAGTCTAGATTATGTATGTTATGTGTTATTTTTTACTTTGTTGACTGTGAAGGAGCTAGTACAGAAAGATATTTCATTATATGGCTGCTAAGCTAAACCAGCATGTATATTATAAAAGTATCTTGACTTCAAAATTTGGGTCTAAGGATATGGAGCTTTGGAAAAGAGGTCCTTCTTTTGTTTTCACAGAAGATGAGTACCTATGGATTGCTTCTACACCAACATGGTTTTATGGATCAAGGCCTCCTGAAAGGTTGCCATGAACACCCTCGAAAAATAGCTTTGCTCAACTGCTGACTGAGATAAACATAGCACACACCATGAAAGACCTGATTAACAGCACCCCCATACAGCAGGAAGCAGTTTGGAGAGAAAAAACAGTGCCCATATTCCCAGATATTGTTTATAAATGTTCTTTTACATTTAAAGGGGGGATATGATATAGATATGAATAATTTACATTGATATGAATCTTGCTTTACTGATATGAATTTAAGGTCAATTTTGTTAAATGTATATGTATTTATGATCTTGATTAAGGTATTGTGATTATGTAGTTCATTTAAAAATGTAATGTATAATTAAGAAATATAGGTTAATAGAGAGTCATCTTTAATAGTCAATCTTGTAGTCATGTTAGTTAGATTTTCTAGATGTGTAGAGATATATTTCAGTTAGATAGGTATTCTTGGAGTCTTTCAGAGACCTTCAGAATATGGCATTTAAATGTTTTAAAAATTTAGGACTTTTCATGACAGTGAGGCACATCTGCTCCTGGCAGCACCAAGTTACTTCCTGAGGAAGATGGGCATTGAAGAGGCTCCTTATGGAGTTGGTTAGCCATTTGGGCAAGAAACTGCTCTTGCCTGGACTGCTTCACTAGACATGCAGTACCCACAGAGAGATGACTGCTGAACTTACCTAAAGGTGAGGTGGTCCTTCAGGGTTCCTGCAGCATGAAAGAGTATGTGAGACATTCTGCAGAACACAGAGGAAAGTAACTGAAAGCTGACAGTATAGGCAGAACTGTCTTTGAAATTTCCTGCTTCATGGAAAAGTCTGCTGGATATTATGGGCCAGAAGGCTGAAGATGGATGCCCCAAAGGTATAGAAGAACTTTAGGTAACTGTCCAGGCAGCGAGATGTCTCTGTCAATTCTAGAGTTTTGGAAGTTGCTTACAATGCACTTTATGTTTATTTAGGTAATATTATATCCTTCTGGAGTCTTTGATGGAGTTGAAGAAATTATAGTTATAGTTCTCCTTAAGTTATGATAAAAGATAAAGTAAATATAAGTATTATAACTGTAATTCTTATTTGATACCTGTTTTGTTATATGTAATTTTACTATATTAAAGTTAAAGCCTTTCTTTTTTGTTTAAACAGAAAAGGGGAAATGGTATAGGAGGTTCTTCTGTTAATGTGTTGCTTTCATTGGCTAATGAATAAAGAAACTGCCTTGGTCTAGTATAGGGCAAAACTTAGGTAGGTGGAGAAAACAGAACTGAATTCTGGGAGGAAGAAAGCAGAGTCAGAGAACTGCTATGAAGCTGCCAGAATCAGACATGCTGAATCTTTCCTGGTAAACCATGAGCTAGTGGTGATAAACAGATTAATAGAAATGGGTTAAATCAAGATGTGAGAGTTAGCCAATAAGAGGCTGGAGATAATGAGACAGGCAGTGATTTAATTAATTTCTGTGTGGTGTAAGCTAGCCTGGTAGCTGGGACAAAAAAGTGGGCCCTCTCCCCTTGCAATAGTCTGGTATGGTATCTGTGGTCTCTTAGTGTCTGAATTATACCTTTCTAAGACTTTCTGGCTTCAGAGCCTCTATTAAGAAGTTGGGTGTTATTCTGCCTTTATATGTTACTTGACCTTTTTCCTTTGTGGTTCCTAATAATTTTTCTTTATTATATATGTTAGTGTTTTGATTATTATGTGTCAAGGGGACTTTTTTGGTGTAGTTTATTTGGTGTTCTGTAAGCTTCTTTTTTCTTCGTAGGCTTTTTTTTTTGGTATGGGAAAGTTTTCTTCTATGGTTTTGATGAATATATTTTCTGTGCCTTTAAGCTGTTAGTCTTCTCCTTCTATCCTTATTATTTATTATTAGGTTTGGTCTTTTCAAGATGTCCCAGATTTCCTGGATGATTTTTCGTGTTATGACTTTGTTGGTTTTAATATTTTCTTTGGGTGATGAATCTATTTCCTCTATCCTTTCCTGAATGCCTGAAATTCTCTCCATCTAAAGCATTCTGTTGTTTATTTTTAAATCTGTAGTTCCTGTTTGTTTACCTACATTTCCCCTTTTCAGAATTCTCTTGGTTTGTGTTTTCTTTATTGCCTCTATTTCAATTTTCAATGTTGACCTACTTCCTTTACCTGTTTGACTATTTTTTTTTTTTTTGGCTTTCTGGGATTTCTTTCAGGGATCTATTGATTCCTTCCAATTTTTTACTTGTCTTTTCCTCAATTTCTTTCAGGGAATTTTTCATTTCCTTTTGAAGGGCCTTTATCAGCTTGATCAAGTTATTTTTAAGGACTTTTTTTTTCTGTTTCTTCAACATTGGGATGCTCAGGTCTTGCTGTTATAGAACCACTAGATTCTGGTGGTACCACATTGCTCTTTATGGTGTAGAAAGCATTTCTGCACTGGTGTCTACCCATCTCTTCCTTCAACTGGTACAAATGGTGACTGTGACTCTGGGGGATGCTCCTTTGCCCAATTGGTACAGGCAGTGTTGGTGCCTCCCAGGAACACTCACTGTACATTTGGTTCAGGTGGTGTCTCTGCCTCCAGGGCTGCTGATGCCACAGTGGATAGTTGGTTTTGTGTGGTGGAGTGGGACTTTAGATTACAGGGTCCAAAAAAATAGGTGTGGAGTAGTTTGCCCCAGGACTCTTATCTGTTGCCTGCTGACTGACTAATGGTGTTGCAACAGATGAGGGAGAGGGATGGGATTTGCCTCAGGGCCAAGGTCTACAGAGGAACTCTCCAGCTGGGAGACCAACCACTCACCTCTTTGTCCAATTGGTGATGTAGTCTCTATGCCTCTGGGGCTGCTGATGCCATGGTATATGGTTGGATTTGTGGGGTGGGGTGGGACTTGTAGATTACTTACTTCCATAAACTTTAAAACTATGCCAACATTGCCATTATCATGCTATTTTTAAATTATTGTTTCTATTATTTAATGGATATACACTTATAAATCAAATATCCAATACTATAATTTTAGATTAAATCAGTCATAAGCATTTGCTATGATATAAGATGTAAATAAACATATATATACATGTATATATATATATGTGTGTGTGGCCTGCCTCATGTATGTATGTGTATACACATATAAGTATATGTATAGATACATGCATATAGTCATATATATTTTCCTATATATGTGTATATATATACATTTGTTTTCTTAGATAAATTAATGCTTTATGTTGAGTCATTTTGCTTGTTTTATTCAATATGGTTAATGAGTCAGTACTGAGGACAAAGCCATTTTCTGAAGATAAAAAAAGAAAATAGAATGGTGGTCCTATCACAGCTCATCTGTTGCTCAACTTTTTTTCACCTAAGAGAATGATTCTCTTATTAATAATTAATATCATATTGGGTTACTTCCATGTGTGACTGAACTTCATACTAAGTTCTTATTTTTTCTAATGTTGATCCCTCTATGATCATCAGTTCCTATGGTCAGAGAAACACAATTTTGAAATCCCCTTTTATTATATTGTCATAAGAAATGACTGAACTTTTAGAATATGCTTTAGTCAATCATCAAAACTATGTCAATATCTTTTCCATATTCATAGTCAGATATTCCAATGTGATAATAAGCATTTTAAAAGCTCATTAGTGTCTCAAATATAGTACTCTTGATATGAAGGACAGTGAAGTGTCTATTCGTGTTTGTGAAGCAATGGCAGAAGCTACAGCCACAATTACATTTTTCCGAAACTGGGTGTCAGCCATCTCACTGGAATCTTCTTTTGCATGGGTAAACATCCACAGTGGCTTTAGGATTTAATATAATTCTCATTTTCTTTGCCTTGTCAGATCTTTAATGGATATCTGACATATATATCTACAGGAACTTTATGCCTTCCCCATCCCTGTCTTTTTCAGCTTCCTCCACATCCAGACAATCTAATTTTAGATCTTCTTCAAAATATCCTGGATCTGAAGTGATCTTTTGGTTTCTTAGAATAATCTTCACTATGAGCACAATAGATGGGAGACAAAGAATCATAACACTTTGCATCTTTTTTTTTTTGGTTAGACAGAAATAGACCAGAAATAGAGCAAAAAAGTTGATATTTTAAGTTACTTAACACTCTGTTTTGTTTTCTGGTGATACTATGAATTATGAATGTATTATGAATGTAAAGCACAATTCCATACACTTTCACAGAGCCTAACAATTTTCTACCGAAAAAGCTGTGTGAGAATTGACAGGGAAGAACAAAATAAACATTTCAAAGCAAGAAAGTATAAGAATACCTACTGTGACTTTATATCCATGTTACAGCAGCTTATGGGTTCATTTGTGCCTCCTTAATTTATCTTCCATTTCATGCATTTCCACAACCCAAACTGTAGTAATGAGGGGCTCGGGCTGCATTCCCGGTGCCAGGCCCCTTGTGCCATCCGGCTCCCAGTGTGTACCCGAAATAATTACACGGAAACTGTATTCATTTAGATACTGCCTGGCCCATTATCTCCAGCCCCTTATTGGCTAACTCTCACATATTATTTTAGCCCATCTCCATTAATGTGTATTGCCACTTGAGTTGTGGCTTACCGGCATGAGTCTAACCAGTGTCCATCTTGTGCTGGAGAAGCATGGCTTCTGCTCCACTGCCTTCTCTCTCACAGCATTCCCTTCTATCTACTCTGCCCACCTAAGGGCTGTCCTACCAAAAGGCCAAGGTAGTTTTCTTTATTTAACCAATGAGGGCAATATACAAACAGAAGACCCTCCTACACCACCAAACTCCCTATTTTATCCATAGCACATATATTTATTTGTATAACAAAACTGAATCCTAAACAATGACAAAAGATACACTGAGTGAAACCAAAACATATAGGGTGGCACACATGTCTTCCCACATAAGTAAACATGCCAAGGCTAACTAGAGGACAGAAGAAGGTAGGCACAAAAGAATAAGAAATGAAGTCTCATTACTGAGCACCTGCCAGTAGGAGTCCCAGAAGTAGCTGAATCATAAGCAATATAATTCTTCTGAAAATAAGGGGGGGCACAAATTGTATACCCTTTTTCTAGGTGTGGAAATCAAGTCTTAGAATGTGTAAAGTAGGAAAATTCAGCACAACAGTAAGATAGTTCTGCATTAAATTGGCAAGAAACTATGCCAGTGATGACTATAAGCAACTGGCTTTCCCTTTGATCAAATGGCATGGCATATTCTCTTCCACAATCAGTTTGTAATCTCACATCACTTTAATGTCAGCAGTGTAAATCAACAAAGGATAAAAATTTAGAAACAAAGCAACTAGGCTGAGGAGACTATCAAATATTCAAATTAAGTTTTTAGATGCTATTTTAATTGAAAGTGTTTCTAAGTTTTTAAGTCCTATATTGAATGTTAGATATGATTTTATTATTATTATTGTAAGACTTTGTTGAGAACTGTTGCTTATGACAGCAATTAAGCAGCTGAGTCTACTCTGACTCCATCTAGATTCACAAATGCTCTTTTCTAACAGAAGAGGTGGGAGACATGTGGGATTTAAGTTGAAGAATATAACTTTTAATGTTTGGAATATCAATTCATTATGAAATGGAATATGAAATGAAAACAGAAGTCTTATTTTCTTTAAATCATCCAAAATGATTTTCCACAAATACTGAGGATTATATTAACATCTTCTATCTTATGTAAATTAGAGGTTAATGAAGATAAAATC
>PVIU01025022.1:0-24469 GCA_004026605.1 Ondatra zibethicus
TGTGTATACTTTTGTTTGTTCACAGATTGTTGGATAATCTGGGAAATGTTTGTTTTTCTGGGTTAGGGATTGTTGTATTGGATTTTTGTTTGATTTTTGAGAAAGAACTTAAACTTTTTAGGGGGTAGAGAGGAGGAAAGGATTTGGAAGGACTGGGAGGAGAGTAAAAATAAAATTAAAACATATTTAAATTTAAAAAGCGTTTTAATTAATAAAAATGTAACTAAAAAAGAGAAAGAAAAAAGCTAATATTTTAAAGCCCAGTCTCTGGGCAAGCTAGGTAATAGAGGAAATTTGAGAAATGATTGAAGCTTAAGCTATAGCAACATCCTGCAACTGTGCCTAGTTTGTAGGAATCCAGGGAAATAATAAGACATGCATTGTACCCCAGCTGCCATCATGACTCTACTCCAGGATAGGTGAGAGTGGGGAGAGAGCTTTCATGTAGTTAGGTCAATATGTTTCCTATTGTAACAGATTTCAGTTGTGGGCTCCTCTGGTTTTGTGGCAGTTATTGTATACAATGTATGAACTGGGTCCTGCAGATTCTCCTGTAGCTATGAGCCTCTAACACAGCACATTTGTGGCTACAATAAATAGCTCTTGGGATTTCTCCAAATCATTCCAAATCCAAACAGGAGGAAAAATAATGTAACATCTAAGACAAAAAAAAATCCTATCTTTTAAATGATTTTAGTTTCTTTGTTTTTTCCAACATAATATTTTTATTGATTATTTTGTGATTTCACATAATGCACCCGGGTCACACTCACTTCCCAGTCCTCCAAGGTCAGACCCCACCACTTGTGACCTCCCTCCCCACAAAAAAAAGGAGGAAAAAAAGAGAACAAAAGAACACAAATCCAAATTGTGTTGTTCATCTACTCACTGGAGCATGGTCAAAGTCACAGTGGACAGCCCTTAAAAAAAACTGATTATTAGTTGTGGAGAGCCACACTTCAGCATACTTAACACATATTTTTAAATTAACATAATTCTTATTGATTCTTCGGGAATTTCTCATCATATACCCCAATCCAACTCCTTTCCCAGTACTTCCATGTCCAACCTCCACCTTTGTAGCCCCCTATGATGATAATTTATTTGTGTTTTAATAAATAAAGTTTGCATAAAAATAAGAATACAAAGCTAGCCACACTAGTCAGCCATCCAGGCCAGGCAGTGGTAGCAGTCACCTTTAATCCCAGCAGCCACACTAGTTAGCCATAGAGGCTGGGTGGTGGTGGTGCATGCCTTTAATCCCAGCACTAGAGAAGAACATAAGGTAGTATAAGACAGGAACTCACTTTCTTTTTAGTCTGAAGATTTCATAGAGGTAAGAGCTTCGCTGCTTTGCTTCTCTGATCTTTCATCTTAAGCCCCAATGTCTGTATCTAGGTTTTTTTTATTCATGTTACAGCCTCCACAAAAGAAAATTTCAAAAACAAAAATAATTTAAAAAGAAAAGGAAAGAAGGAAAGAAAAAAAATGCTTCTCCATCTTTCCCCCTTCTCTATCACATATTCATTTGTCAATCCAGTCTATCCTTTTGCCCAAATCGCCTTACTAGCAAATGTTCATTGTGATGAGTTGCTGATTCAAGGCCTTCAGGTACACCATCAATACTAGATCCTCACTGAAACCTCTCTTGGATATCTTGCTGTTGTCCTGAGTCATGGAGATTCTTTGGAGCCTAATCCCTTCATGTGCTCCAGCATGTAATAAGTGGAGTAGATATTGGAGTGATCCAACTCAAGGCCCTGGATGTGGTCCTGGGTGGTAGCTGAATTGGTCAGTCTGGGCCTCTACTCAAGTGAAGGTCAGGGCCAACTCTCCCTCACAGTTTTCCTGCACAGATGGTGAGGCATGGGGCAGATCTCTCATGTCCAGGCCAGTTCTCCTATTGCAGGGGCTGGCAAGCTGGAAGACAGTTTTCCCAGGGCTGTCAAGGGTCTCATGGCCAACTATCTCATGACCATGACACTGAAACCTGTTCTTCTAGGAGGAGGGATTAGTTCTCCAACTGGGATGGCTCACTAGGGTCAAGACCACCCCTCTGGTGCCCAGGCCAGTGGCCAGCTTTCCGTGGCCTTCGGTGTCAGCCTGAGCCATGCACATCAACGCAAACCCCCCACAGACCTAGACATGACCCTCAGCTCAGGTTAGGCTCAGATGTCACCATGGCAGCACAGGCCACTCGCATCAGTGGCCCCAGTGCAGCACGGCTGCTAGACATCCACATGGCCTCAAGTGACGGCAGAGACCACAGGTATCCATGTGGTCCTTGGTGGAAACACAGTTCCAAACATGGCCTTCAGCAGCAGCACATGCCTAGACATTACATGGCCTCAGGTGACTGCACAGGCCACTCACATCAACATTGTCGCCAATGGCAGCATGAGCTATGGATGTCTACAAGTAACTCCTGTAGATTCCTCCAAATCACTCCAGATCCTAGCAGGAGGAAAAGCAAAGCAACAACTGGAGGAGGAAAGCCTATGTTTTAACTGGGTTTTATTTTTAAGGAAAGCTTGATTCAGGTAATTTGTGGGTCCAGAGATTTGTTAGTTCAGAAACGTAGTCACCACTAAATAAGGTATCTCCAGAGTTGATGAGAATAGGCTAGGCCCATTCCCAGTAAACTTTTGAACCTTGCTTTTCAACTACATAGTAACTGCAGGATTGAGTGATAAGTGTTACTGCTGATTTCCAGGCAATTTATGAGTCCTGACTTTTAAGAGTCAGAAAAAGTAGACCATTTAAACCAGATTGGATTATTTCTTCACTTTAAATCTATTGTGTACTAGCTAGTTTTATGTCACCTTGACACAACCTAGAGTCATCAGAGGAATATGCCTCAGTTTAAGAAGTGCCTCCTAACGCATTTTTCTAATTAGTGATCAATGGGGATGGTCATGGCCTCCGCATTAGCTCCTGCCTCTAGGTTCCTGTCATGCTTGAGTTCCTGTCCTACTTGAGTTCCTGTCCTGACTTCCTTTGTTGATGAACAGCAATGTGGAAGAACAAGTTGAAAAAGCCTTTTCCTCCCCAATGTGCTTTTTGGTCATGGTCTTTAGTTGCAGTAATGTAAACCCTAAATAAGACATATTGATTTCTTTTCTGGTGTATTCTCCATAATTGGGACAAATTAATTATCAAAGCCTTAAAAAATTATGTTATCTTGGCCTTGTACAATACCACCAGAAAGTTGAAGTCAATTGTTTTAAAACAAATGACCAATAACTGACAGTTTGTGATTCAATACCATCCTCTAAGTGGGTCTGTTTTATCAAAGGCAAAAGAAATCAGATGTGCTTTCTGTCTAAGTTTTTCTTTTAGACTAGTTAGTATAAATGACCCTCAGAATTTTCAAAAACAAACTTGGATTCCAAAAATAGTAAATGTAAGATTTAAAAGAATGGACAGTTTGGAGGCTCCTGCTCCCAATTAAACTAGGTGTGGGAACAATGAAAGTCTACTCTGTAGTAGGTTATCTATTATCTTGCTCAGAGACTCTGTGAAGATTCAGATGCTGGAACATAGCCAGCTGAACATAGATGCTGGAACATTCTACAAACTAGAAAGTCACACAGAAAACTGTCCTCAATGATTCCTAAGAAAGTCACATGTTCAACAAGGCCACAATTTATCCTAGCAGGTGAGACTACTGATAGAGGAAAAACTAAAGAAACCCTTCTCCTACCTGAGCTACACATAGCAATTGGAACATGATTAAGAACAGTACATGAAGCCAGGCAGGCAGTACAGGCCTTAATCCCAGCACCTGGGAAGCAAAGGAAGGCAAATTGCTGAGTTCAAGGCAAACCTGGTCTACTGAGCCAGTTCCAGGAAAGCCAGAGTTATACAAAGAAACCCTGTGTGAAAAAAACAAAATGGGAAAAAGGAAAGGAAAAGAACAAGACATATATGAAGGGCAATCCTAGTTAGTCTTATTAAATAAAAATTCATATTCAGATACTAGGGTGAAAACTGAAGATCAGAGAAGCAAAGCAGCAGCCACTAGTGAAATTTCTTACCTTTATAAATCCTCAGACTGAATGGGGGCAGGCATCCTGTCTCTGCCAACCTTATAGTCTTGTCTCCACTTCTCTTGGATGAAAGGCATGCACCACCACTACCCTGATCTGTTTCTTTTAGACTGGCTCAATCTCATGTAGTCCAGGGTGGCCTTGAACTCCTGATCTTCCTACCTCCTCCTTCTAGGTGTTGGGATTAAAGTGTGTGCCACCACTGCCTTGTCTCTATAGTTAACTAGTGGTTAGCTCTCTCCTATTATCTCCAGACAAGCTTTATTTATCAGAAACAAACAAAATATCACACAACAACTATATCCAAATGAGGGTGAGCCAGGTGGTATGTAAATGTCCTATAAAGGATCATAATCCCTGTATCTTCTTGAGCATACCCCTCCCCAACTCACTATCAAACTCCCATTATTAGAAGCTTTTCCTTAATAAATTGTATCTATTTCTGTTTCTAGCTATGTGTGTGATTTATTGTTCTGGGATAGAAGAACTTAGAAACTTGTAACCAGTTTACAGAGGTTTCTACCTCTCCGTAACCTTCAGCCATTCAATCCCAAAGAAACACACAGAGGACTACATAAACTGATTGGCCTATTAGCTCAGGCTTTTTATTAATTAACTCTTACATCTTACATTAACCCATAATTATTGTCTATGTTAGCCACATGGCCTGGTATCTTTTATCAGTGAGGCATTCTCATCTTGCATCCCCTGTGTCTAGACAGAGCCTTTCCTCTTCCCAGAATTTTCCTATTCTAGTCATCCCACCTATATGTCCTGCCTGTCTACTGACCAATCAGCATTTTATTAAGCCAATACAAGTAACAAATCTTTACAGGGTACAAGACCATTGTCCCATAGCATCTTCCTTCCTTTTTTATAACAAGAACTCTGAATCTAATCTCCTTTGTTTGGCTTTTTTTTTTACCATTAACCATAAGAACTTGTAATCAATATTCTAAACAAAGACAAATATACATAATCTATTTTTAAGAATTTGGGTGTAGTTTTTTAAACTACTTTCTACTTATTGAGGGTGCTGATAATCTTATGGGGACCTAAAGAAAATTTAGGATATGATCAAGTCCTGACTAGAATATTCTGTGAGGCTTGATCATCTCAACCAGTAGTCTTGAGGCTGTTCTGGATGTAGAACTCAGAGAAAACTCAATCAGAGGTTCTCTGAAATGTTGTATCATCTGGGTCATCAGCTTCTAAAAGAGAATTTTTTAGGGGGGTCATGGTCCATCAAACCATATTAGTCTAGAAGGAATCCACAGGTTCTCATCCTCTGTGGAAACAAAAGCAGAACCTCTTTTCCAAAGCAACATATCCTCAGACCTAAATTTTGAAGTCAAGAAATCTTTAAAATATATATGTTGGTTTAGTTTAGCAGCCTATACAATGAGATGTCTCTCTGTACTTAGCTTATTCACAGTCAAAAAAATTTAAAGAAAATGCAATAATATACATAATCCAGATTCTCCATGTATATTTCATCTTTGCATGGCTTATTTTTCTATTTACTCCTTTAATCTATGACTGTCTATACTCTGTCTCTTTAAAGTTTTTGTTTTATTTTTTAAAACCATTTACTTTTTAACTATCTTTTATCTCTCCTAAGCCTACATACATTTATCCAACACTGTGACCCATTTAGAGGTCTTTTACATCTGAATTTGTCTTTTTTCTTTTCTTTTTTCTTTTTTAAAAAGGAAACAAACTATCTTTTTTCATTATACATACCCAACCCAAGTTCCCACTACCTCCCTCCTCCAATTCCCTCCACTTACTCCCCACCCCATGCCCTATCCACTCCTCAGAAAGAGTAAGGCCCATTGCTCTGGGGAAGGTCCAAGGCTCTCCCTTCTATATCTATGCTGAGCAAGGTATTCATCCAAAGAGAATAGGTTCCCAAAAAGCCAGTACAATCAGAAGGGATAAATCCTGTGCCAATTCCAGTGGCCCCTCAATCTACCCCAGCCCTGCAACTGTCAACCACAGTCAGAGGAACTAGTTTCAACTTATGCTTGTTCCTTCCCAGTCTGGCTGGAGTTGGTGAGCTCCCATTAGCTCAGGCAGACTGTTTCAGTGGGTGCCCCCATCTTGGCCTTGACTACTTTGCTCATATTCTCACTCCTCCCACTCTTCAACTGTTCTTTGGGAACTCAGTTCAGTGCTCCAGTGCAGGTCTCTGCCTCTGTTTCCATCAGTTGCTAGAAGGTTGTATGGTGATTTTTAAGATACTCATCAGTCTGATAACAGGGCAAGGCCAGTTTGGGCATCCTTTCCTCTAGTGCTTAGGGTCTTAGGACTGATCTCCATAATATATTATAAAGAACTCAAGAAATTAGACATCAAAATTCCAAATAACCCAATTAAACAATGGGGTACAGAACTAAACAGAGAATTCTCAACAGAAGAATCTCAAATGGCCAAAAGACACTTGAAATGTTTATCATCCTTAGCCATCAGGAAAACACTAATGCAAAACAACTCTGAGATACCATCTTACACCTGAATTTGTCTTTATTAAATATTTGTAATAATTTTCTGATCAGGAGCACTTTTAAAATGGTAAGCAGTTTGGTCTCACCAATGCTGGATGCTGGCTCTGCCTCTCTTAGGCTTTCAATATGGCAGAGGTAGTTCACCGCCTGCTCTGGGACTACTGGGTGGGAGCTGTCCTCACTACCTTAACTCTGATTGTGCAGCACATAAACCTTTTTTATCTAACTAAAAGTTAAATCTACCATGCAACTCCCTGTGTGGTCTGGAAATATGTCTGTGGATGGCAGCCCAAACCTGGCATGCTGACCTGCCTGTGCACGCCTAGGAGAGCTGATCTGCCTGTGCACGCCTAGGAGAGCTGATCTGCCTGTGCACGCCTAGGAGAGCTGACCTGCCTGTGATTATATCAGTACTTTAAGAATAGCTGATTATTAACTTGTATTTCTAACAGTTTGCAGCTTTAATAAGACCAGGACTTTATATCATATTTTTATCATATTTAACCTTTAAGTTAATGATGTTAGATTGAAGCTAATAAAGAAACCAAATTAGCTATTCTGAGGGAAAAAACAGAACAAATTTGTATTATATTGCCATATATTAATGGAAGAGCCACTAGTTCCTTTTAGTATATATAACTCGCTTTATCCAAATAGTTAACTTTAACAAAGTTAGCAAAGACAATGAGGCTAGACATACATTTTTAAGCTTGATTAGACCTTAAGTAAGGAAAGACATTTTTAAATCATTGGTTTTTAACTTTTTAAAATCCAAACATTAACAATATGAAACATTTTATAAGCACAAATGTTCCATAAACTATTTCATTTTATTGTAGTTGACGCTTCTGGTGACTATCACCTGGCACTGGTGTTTCTAAACTGTTAAGGTCCATCCTTGCAACTGGACTTTCACATCTGTTCCCTGTAATTCCTTTATGTCTTTTACCTGGGTGACTCTTGAATTACAAAGTTTAACTGACAGGGCAAGGCACATTCTAGTGTATAAAAGCATTGATGTGCAGCTTTTCAATAAAAAACAGCATAAAACAGTTTTAACATTATCTACATTAAAAAGACATCCAAATTCCTGCTAACCTGAATCTAGTGACCAGAGCTCAGAGAAAAATTACAAGTACAAAACTTACAGTAACCATAGACTGTTTTCAACAAAACAAGCATACACAATTTTCTCTAGAAATAGACATACTTTTTAACAAGACAAACAAGACTTTTTAAAGCCAGAATTAACCTAATATATCAAATATTTAGTTTATTTCTATGTTTTCTTTTTAAATTTAGTATTTGCGGGTACAAGAAACCGCAGCAAACATAGTTCACATCCTCTGGCCTTTACAACTTTTTACCCTCTGTGACTTTCCATAAACCTTCTGCAATTTTCTGGCTCTCTATCATTTCAGGCTCCTGCCTTCTCTTGCAGACAACATAAAAACCTCCATCAAAAACTTTCTTGTCTCTCCTCTCATTTTTCAGACAACAATTTTCCAAATTTCCATCAAAGTCTTTTCCTGTAATTTTTTCAGCAGTCAAGAACATTGTATAGAAACAGCATTTAAAACAAAGGCAGAAATATATATATCTTAATCAATAATAATTTGTACCCAATTTCCTACAAAGGTGATAAGTATATTATAATCCATTGGTTCTAAATGACTAACACCCATATATTTTTTCTTGTGGAAACAAAAGCATAATTTGTCTCAACCATAATGCATCTTTGACTTTTACTTTAAAATCAACGTTTACTAAAGTATACAGGTTTGTGTAATTTAACATTTCTTATAAGCAGGATCAGGACAGAAAAGGGTTAAGATGGGAAATTGTTGGCCAGCAGAAGAGACCTTGAATATTATCACACTGAAGAAGAACTTGGCTTAGCAAGGAAAGAGGGGGTAGCATTGGTGGGCACAGAGAGTGTCCTTGACTGCCAATGCTCCTAAAAAAATTTTTTGTTAACTTTTCTCTGGTCATAATCTCAGATTCTCTGTTTTATATTCGAGCAGTTTTTCCATTGTAAGCAGTCAATTCCCTATGCACAAGTGTGCAGGTCCCTCCCTCCTGCCCAAGGAGGACCTCAAGATGCCAAGACAGGGCCTGCAGAGCGGGACCTTGGAGGAAAATGCTCACTTCACGGGCGGCTCCTGGGCGCCTTCCTAGCTGTAAGGCCGAGTTGTGCCCAGAGACTGTGGCGCTTCTTGGGCAGCTGCAAGTCGCAACCCCCACGCTTGTTGTAGCCTGTTTTCTCCTCTTGCCAGGGCTGTTCTAATCCGTGTGCCTCCGCCCTCTACCTCCAGTCGGGTGCCCGCCAACCGAGCCCTACCTGAGTTGCCATATCCAGAGGGACCCCAGGACTCCAGCATGCACGGAGCTAGCCACCCATGGAGCCCCAGGTTCTCTGCCGCACTGCACTTCCCGCGGTCTCAAGGCTTGGCTCTCAGCGTCCAGGCAGTGTGTTCCCTGCCATCAGACCTGGCTCAGAGCTAGGAGTGCAGACCCTAGGTGGACTGCTCACAAGTCAGCAGCAGCAGCACCCAAGGTGCTATTGTTCCTGTTGTGCACTCCCTTTTTCCTCCCCACATTTAAGCTGTGGCCCCATTTTTTTCAGTCCAGTCTCAAACACAATAAACAAAGAGACAACAAATGAAAGCTACAGGAAGAAATCAGCGAGACCTCAAAAACTCAGAGGTCTGAAACTGTAGCTATCTCCCCCTGGCTTGGGGTGCATCCACGATTCCAAAGACCATATGAGACCCTGGCTTCCTGCAGAGGCTCCAGGTTACTGAGGACTTATCCTCCAGATAGGGTTCCATGCCCTTCAAAGAGGAAGCTGGGCAGAACCTGCTTTTCCACTCTGCACAGACTCCAGGCCCATTCAGGGGTTCTGGACAACAAGGAGGATCCAATTTCCTCCAGACGGGGGACCTGCTGCCCCAGTGGGCTCCAGAATGTCATCTTGGATGCCCATGACCCTGGCCCTACTGACATGTCTGTCAGCTGCTCCAGACATCGACCACCTCACAAGCTCAGATACGGCATACAGCTACAAAGACCAACTGGACTGCTTTGAAAGGAAATAGAATTTTCAGCCCACAAAGAAAGGGGAACCTCCGGAACTGCCTGCTAGCAGGCTACCAGATTCACACAGAACAGAGGTCAGACAGAAATCACAGCTACAAACATCTGACAGACAGCATCACTCACAGGTGGTCCAGAAACCTTCAGGGAAAGGTCTGGGGGTCTTGGAGATCTGGGACAAGCTCCCAAATTTTGTGCCTGAGCCCAAGGACCCCCAAGAAGACCACTACGGAGCCACACTTCCAATTGCAAAAGATGGAGGGAGAAGAACCCCATCTACTAGTCTATGGGGTCTATAAAGACAAAAAAACACAAAATAATCACAAGGTTACAATCTCAAAATATAAAACTATGTATCCTATATCATAATTGGCTAAGGGTAAAGCTCAGCTGTTAGTTCCTGATAGGCTATTAGTATCGAAAGGAGATAGCAACAGTCCCCCTGATGACACCCTCCAGACATCTGCTGACCCTGGCCTATCTGCAGGGGCTGCTTGAAATAGTGCCCAGCTGATATCACCCAGCTGATAAGGGAAGTTGGGTGGGGGGATGGGCTGCAGTCAGCAACTTTACATAATTTAGGTTTCTTCATTAGCTAATACTTCCCCTAAGGAGGGGTTCTACAGCTTTCAGCTTATCCTAGAGGCTGTGGGTGGCCTTCAGCTCTTCCGCAGCCTTCAGCTTATTCTGGGGGTTGGGGTATAGTTCAAGGTCCCAAAAGGGCCCAGCACAGAAATGTAATCTTTTCTGGCCTTTCATTAATGACACAGGAAGTCCTTCTGAGTCATTATTCCTGTGACAACTGGACTCATTGCCTAGTCGAGTCTAGAAATCCACTATGGGCTTCTTATCTCACCATTATTTCTAATGCAAGAATTGAGACATGTAACTTTACACCTAATGAGATCATATACTGGGTCATTAAACTGCCTCAGGATACCACCCAGTGTCTCAGACCTCCTGTTGCCTGCAAGATGTAGGATTCCCAGCTACTTCTCCAGAAACATGTCTGCCCTCATGCCACCATGCACCCCACCATGATGATAATGGACTGAATCTGTGAAACTGTGTCCCTTCAACTAAGTGCTTTCCTTATAAGAGTTACCATGGTCATATTGTCTCTTCACAGCAATAAAAACCCTAACTGAGACACCCCCCATAACTCTTCCACCTCTTCTTCTTGCCAACTCCACGTGTCACTTTAAATCCTATTGATCCTACTTTATGCTGTCAGTGTATGTATTAGTGTAAGACCACTAATTGTACCATGGGCAGTCAACCTATCAGAGGCTACATTTCTGAAGATACTGAGCCTTCCACCCCAGTCATAAATTAAAGCAGTGGTAATTCACAGACACGAGTTATAAATACTATGAAGAGCGATCAATGTTTATAAGAATAAGTAACTTTGTGTGACATTCAGATATGACTCAGACTGAAGCTCTGTCAGTTTCCCCAAGTAGTCATTTTGATGAAGCATAATCCTTTCAGTTAGTGTCAATGTTAATATGAGAAAACCAAAATAACTTTCAATCATCAAATATCTCTCATCTTTAACACTATGAAGTATTATGTGAAGTAATTATATATAATCATGTGAGGTGCAAAAGTTAGACTGAAGGCTCATACTTTGGGCAGACAGTAGGAATTTGAGGTAAGAGTTCCATTGTAGAGATGATGTATGGTCAGAAGCCTATTTGTAGACGTATACTTTGTGGGAAAGATTCCACTGCTCATGGCTGGGAGTTGTGCTCCTAAGGTGGAGAGGGATGGGGACCTGGAACTAACCTTAGAGGAGATGCAGTGTCACCCTGAAAGTCTGACTCACCTTTTGGTTTTCACCATGAAATAACTACTGAATCATGTAGACCAGAAATGATGGCTGTAGTAGAAGGATGAGGGCTGGGGAAGGGCAGTTTTCATTGTTTTCCATGGTAAAAACAGCTCTGGGAGCTCACCCTGTCCTATTGTGTCACTGTCTTGGGACTGGAGTCTTGCCCTGCAATTTAGCTATTGGTCACTGTGCAATGCCTCCTGGAGAGTCAGAGGGTGAATGTTTTAAGTACTGTTATCTCTAGACTGGAGAGATAGTGCAATGGCTGCTCCTCCAGAAGACCCAGTTTCATCTCTTAGAACCCACATGTAACTCACAACTCTCTGGAACCACAGTTCCAGAGGGTCCTCGACAACCTCTTCTGGCCTCTGTGGTACTGCACAAACATGTTGCCTATAGGTGCCTGCAAGTAAAACACACACATTTATAGATACATACATAAATAAAATTAAAACATTAAGTAAAGACAGCTCTCTCCCCACAAAAAAGCTCTCTCCCTATCCATTGTCATCACATCACAGTTCTTTGATATCAGACTGTGCATTATTCATGCCAAGTCCTTTATTTAAAAAGTCTGTCTCTGCCTGTTGTGCTATTTTGTTTGTCTTCTGACAAATAAAGCTTGCCTGGAAATAAGAAGGTGGAGCTTGCCACTAGTTAACCATAGAGATCTGGAGGTCTCTACAGAGAAATAGGAAGTGATAAGGCTGGGTGGAAAGAGGAAGTAATAAGGAGGGGCACAGACATGATCTTGGCCTTTTTTGGTCTGAGCAGTCAGAGAGGTAAGAGGTGACTGTGGCTGGTCCTTTATTTCTCTTATCTTTCAGCTTTTACCCCAATATGTGACTCTGGGTTTTTATTATTAAGATTAATTAGGATTGTATTTCATCTGCCAGTAGACAAAGCAGAGTAATAGGATCTTCATTGCTCTTAACTTCCAAGTTCACAGAATAGAATCCACAGAGGTTGCATATAAAAAGTGAGACTGAGTATATTAGGGTTGACCTAAAAATCAAAATGCTATAAACAACAAAACAATATTTTCTCACTGATCTAGTCAGTGTCTGGTAAGGCCACTCCTGCTGGCTTATAACCAGCTCTTGCTGCTTCAACCTTATGTCTGTGAGGAAATATGTAGTCTGGGGTAGGGGAGATGATGATAGAAAAGGAGAGAGGGAAAGGGAAGAAAGGGGGTAAGACAGCAAGGAAAAAGAACGGGAGGGGGAGAAGATTGTCTTAAAACATAGCAGTTCTATAAGGTTAGGTTTCCACTCCATGGCCTCACTGAATCTTGACTGTGTCTTTAGAGACTTTATCCCCAAACTCAGCAATTCTCTGAAATCACTCTTGAATGTGAATAGCTTCTAACAATTGCATTTTCCATCCACAAGGTGAAGCTGTTACACAACTCCTGACCATTGTCAGGCCTGATAATTTTCAAACCTTCAGAATTTGAGAGACACTGGAATGATGAATAATTCTTTCTTGTGTCATAATCTTTCTACCAATGGACAAAATTGGTAAAAATGAATAAATGAGTCATGTGACACAATAAGACTTTCATTACTGTAAGATAGATATGTGACCTTTCACAAAAAAGTGCAATGTCTCTGTATTTATCTATGATATCAACTTCATACAAGAAGCATCTGAAACCTCAAAAATACCTGGATAATATGCTCAAGACTAGATAGCTGTCATCAGTCACAATTTCCTCAGTGCACACTTTCCAGTTATGTAATGTGAAGGCTGAGTTTTCTCCAGTGTATTAAAACAGATGAGGAAAGAGCACATTTACATGTGTAAACAAACCTATGTCTTAAGCGGCATAGTCACAGTTCTCAGGGTAGTAGTGATCTGACTTCTCCAGACAGCTAGCCTCCACAGCTAGCCTCCCAAGTGACTTGCATTTTCATAATGTTCTAGGTTAAAGGAAAGCAAATATGAACTCCATCCAGTCTAGATCTCAAGTTCAATGGCCTACAAGGAAGTCCAAGAAGTAAAGTGTTGGACCCTTTCTCCCTCAGTAACAGAGGCTCCCTGGGTATGGACACCTCTACAAGCATGAAACACTGATCATCAGGAATGCCCAGGGAAAGAGATAATGAGTGCCAGAAACTCATAGAAGTTATCCTTCGTTTCCTCCTACACTGACTGCCATTTCTTCCTCCCCAACAGCTGAAGGCTTCAGTTATCCTGTTATGCTGTTTCCTTACAGCTTCACACCTTACCTAGCATTTCCAAGTAAAGGTACATGGCCTATCCTGCGCCAGTTCACAATTCCCATTATCATATAACTCATATAAATGATTTCCACTGAGCCGGTGAATTTTAGTAAGTACAAGCAGCATCAGAACTTGTTTCCACTCAGTGAAAATTGGCTCCCCCTGACTGACAGCACTTACTTGATTTTGATCAGATCTCCCCTCCACTCTATATCATGTCCTGGTGCGGGAGAATTGTCTGTATTCTGTCAATCATGCTTTAAATAAACGCTGATTGGACAGGCAGGATGTATAAATGGGACAACCAGACAGCAAGTAGAGGTGGAGCAAGGAGAATAGGAGAATTCTGGGAAGCAGGAAGCTCTCTTGAGATTCCTGCACAGACCACCGAAGAAGCAGCATGTGACCTGCCCCACTGAGAAAGGTACTGAGCCATATTGCTAACATAGATAAGAATAATGGGTTACTATAAGCTACAAGAGCTAATGGGCCAATCAGTTTATAACCTAATATAGACCTCTCTGTGTGATTCTTTGGGGCCAAATGGCTTGGGGACTGGGCAGGACATAAACCCCAACAAGCCTGGCCCTCATGTTACAATGTCCTAACATTTATTGCCTTGCCTAATATTTCTAAGTTACTTTTTTCTTCTATAACATGAAATTAATCTTATCATAGAACCAGATAAAGTAAGATTCAAATTCCAGGTATGCCAACTTGAATGAACCATGTAAGGAATTAATTTATGTAACATATGTCATACACAACAGCTTTTAAACACAGATTGAGTTTTTGACAATAAGAAGCATTATTATATTAAAAGAATAATAACCTTCTCAAACACATTCCTCAAGTCTCATCAGACTTATTTTAGAGGGAGACATTAACAATCTGGAATATTGTAGTGAATGCAACCAAAAAATTAACTGACTTACAGTGTTTTGAAAATGAATTCATGGTAGTCTGGGCAATCTCCCTCCTTATGTTGTCCTTCCATGGGCTAGCCCCTTAATATCAAGTCTTCCTTCCATCAAGTCCAAGAATGATAGCATCTTCTGCCTGTGCTGATTACCACTCCTTTCACCCTCTTCTTATTAAATTAACCCCGATGGTCCTACAGACCTATCTCCTTTTCCTTCTGTATTCTGATTGTCTTTAGTTGCAAGTGTAAATGAAAATTTCTGATGCATGCTGATCCCTCAGGTGGTCTCTAAAACTAACTAAAAAAAAATAAACTGAATTCTGAAGCCTTGTCTGGGATGTATGAGATCTGCATACTGTCACCTCTGACCTGAAGAATCACAGATACTCACAGGAATTGTGATCTCAGGATATATTTGGATGATGGCAGAAGGTATCTCATGCTCTGTTTCATTTGTAACTACCATCTCCTTTTGTCCCATCTAGCATCTTTTTGGTAGACCATAGAATATTTGAACATTGATGTAGGATGCCCCTCTGTGTTTACCATTACCATTGCCATAATCCTGTGATTACCATTGATTAATAAAGAAGCTGCTTTGGGCCTATAACAGGGAAGAACAGAGCTAGGCAGAAAAACTAAATTGAATGCTGGGAGAAAAAAGACAGAGTCAGGAGTTGCTATGGAGACACCAGAGGGGAACGATGTGAGCTGCCAGCTGGAACCTTGCTGGTAGGCCACGATTCTCATGGTAAAATATAAAACAATAGAAATAGGTTAACCAAATATATAAGAGCTAGCTAGCAGTAAGCTTAAGTGATTGGCCAAGCAGGGATTTAAATAATATATTTAATATTTCTCTGTGATTATTTCGTGGCTGAGCAGCCAGGAAGAAACAAGCAGTCATCCTACTACAAATTGGTATACCAGCATGGGTAAAAGTTTCTACGTAAAGTTCAAGAAAGTTCTTTTTAAAGGCTTCTAGACCCACAAAAACAGGAGCCAAGGGCAATTTCTTGCTAGCAGCAAGTTTTCAGATAGGCTCTGTTTGCAGGGGAGGTGCAGTAAAAACTGCACAGCTTCTTTAAAAAAAAAAAAAGCTGCAGCTTCCAGACTCGCCAACACAAATGGCTCAAACTCTTTCAGGAGGTCTGGCTATGGAGCACTTAAATGGGGTCTGTGTGACAACTTGCTTAATGGTAGCATAGACCTGCTGTGTGCCAAAAAATGGCTCTCAGAGACAGCAAACATGCCTCTTGTCATATTGGACTGATTGGAACAAGTAGGCAGGGACATGTTGGCCCTAACTATGCCCGATTAGCATTTTAATAAAAAGGGTGTTTCTGGTAAGAATATGATTACAGATACACAATAAAGACAGATTCAGACATAAAAGACCTCTAAGTGATACACAGTGTGTTTTTAAAAAAAAATGTACATAGGCTGGGAAGAGAAAACCAAAAGAAAAAGGAGACAGTAAATGTAATACAAAAGAGTACAGTCATAGATTAAAGCAGTAAAGATAATAAAATAAATATTATACTTGTAGAAAAAGGCAGGAAAATAAGCCTATTTTAAGTAAAGATGAAATATACAGAGTGTCTGGATTATGTATATTATTGTGTTTTCTTTGATTTTTTTTGACTGTGAAGGGGCTAAGTACAGAGAGACATTTCATTGTATGGGCTGCTAAGTTAAATCAACCTATATATTTTAAAGGTATCATGACAGCCAGTCAGTGGTGGCTTATGCCTTTAATCCCAGCACTCGGGAGGCAGAGGCAGGCGGATCTCTGTGAGTTCGAGGCTAGCCTGGTCTACAAGAGCTAGTTACAGGACAGGCTCTAAAACTACAGAGAAACCTTGTCTCAAAAAAACCAAAAATTAAAATAAAATAAAGGTATCATGACTTCAGAATTTGGGTTTAAGGATATATTAATCTGGAAAAGAGTTTCTGCTTTTGTTTCCACAGAAGATAAGAACCTGCGGATTAATTCCAGACTAATCTGGTTTAATGGACCAAGATCCCCCAAAAAGTTACTGTGAGCACCCCCAAAACTACTTAACCCAACAAAAAGAAGGAAGAAGTTTGAAGAGAACTATGCCCAAATTTCCAAATATTGTTTATAAATGTTTACATTTAAAGGGGGATATGCTATAGGGATTTGCATTAGTATGGATTTTGGTTTATTGATACAAATTTAAGATCAACTTTGTTATATGTGTATTTTTGCTCTTGATTAAGATATTGTGTTTGTGCAGCTCATTTAAAAATGTAATGTATAATAAAGAAATATAGGTTAATAAATAACCATCTATAATAGTCAAGCTCATAGTCATGTTAGTTAGGTTTTCTAGATATATAGAGATATATTTCAGTTAGATAGGTATTATTCAAATCTTTCAGAGACCTTCAGAATGTGGCATTTAAAATGTTTTAAGAACTTAGGATTCTTCATGACAATGAGACATATTTGCTCCTGGCAGCACCAACCACCTCAAGTGGATGATGGTCATTGAAGAGGCTCCATTTGGGCAAGAAAATGCTCTTGCCTGGACTGCTTGATGATATGCTGTATAAACTGAACTTGTAGGACCCATAGAAAAATGACTTCTGAATTTGCCTAAAGGTGAGATGGTTCTTCAGGTTTCCTGCTTTATGAAAGAATCTGCCAGACATTCTCTAGGACACAGAAGAAAGTAATTGACAAATTGTCAATATTAGTAGAACTGTCTTTGAAATTTCCTGCTTCATGAAAAAGTCTGCCAGATACTATGGGCCAGTAGGCTGAGGATGGGTGCTCACAACTTTACCGAAGAACTTTGGGTGACTGAACAGTCAGCGAGATGACTCTGTCAATTCTAGAATTTTGGAAGTTGCCTACAATTCACTCCTGTTTACTTAGGTATTATTAAATCCTTCTGCGGTCTTTGATGGAGTTGAAGAATAGATAGATAGTTACAGTTATAGTTTTCCTTAGTTATTATAAAAGATAATGTAGATATAAATGTTGTAACTGTAATTTTTGCTTGATACCTGTCTTGTTATACACAATTTTATTATGTTAAAGTTAAAACTTTCCTTTTTATTTAAACAAAAAAGGGAAGGTGATGTGGGATTCCCATCTGTATGCTGTGATTACCATTGATTAATAAAGAAACTGCTTTGGGCCTATAACAGGAAAGAACAGAGCTGGGCTGGAAAAGCTAAACTGAATGCTGGGAGATAGAAGGCAGAGTCAGGAGATGCCATGGAGCTACTAGAGGGGAAAGACGTGAGTTGTTATCTGGAAACTTGCTGGTAGGCCATGATCCTCATGGTAAAATATGAAATAATAGAAATGGGTTAACCAAAGATATAAGAGCTAGCTCCAGTATGCTTAAGTAATTGGCAGAGCAGAGATTTAAATAATATTGTTTCTGTGTGGTTATTTCAGGGCTGAGCAACCAGGAATGAACAAGCAGTCCTCCTCCTACAGAACATAGTCTGGAGTCAGACATACTGTCAGATTCTGCAGTCTAAATAGTGGGGATACTAACCTAAGAGTGTCACTTTCCTATCAATTCAAAACTAGCCTGAAAAAATATGACTATTAAAAACATATGAGGAAACCAGATCACCCCTATAGTATATACAGAAAGAAAATATTAAATTCCATGTGTCTGAATAATGGATGACCTTTGGTCATTCTCAAAAACTAAATACAACTACAGACTCAAAATTAGGGTGTACAACTGTTAAGGATGTTTATGGACAGTTTTCAAAGAAATATAGTTCTGATTTGCCCTGAACTATATTTTTTTTACAAGAAACTGTGATTTAGGCTTAACACAAACATGAGAGGTCTTTAGAGCAGATTCTACGAACGGCTTGAACATGATGAGATTCTTAGAAGGTGAAGTGGAAATTGGGGATTCAAAGAGAAACCATTCAGAATTCTGAGAATTAGAACATTGCCCAGAAATAGTAGAATTAAATATTACCTGTTCCCATCATTTTGTCCTGTAGCATGCCCACAACTTTAATTTTATCATTCTGAATAATGATAAATTAGGTCAACATGTACACACTCCTGAAAAGCCAAATATTTCAACTTAACCATTCAAAGTGAAAGTAACAGATTAATGCCAATGCTAGATTGCCTTTGCTGACTCTCATTATGACTCTCATTATGTCACACTGTTTCTTTTCCTCAACTGTCCATAATGAAAATTCAAACAGATAGTTTAGATTTAAAATACAAAGCTTAGAATTTAACTCTGATTCTAACAAGATGTAATCCTTCAATTAATGAATTAATTAATGAAATGTTTATCTGATTTTAGAGAATTCTAACATTGTTCAACCAGGTAACATAAATTCAAACCACCTAAAAACAAGAATTTTAGAAAAGTTCATAGCACTGGAAAACAAAGAGTATCGTTCTTCTCTGACTTACTGTACTAAAATAAGAATAAGCAATGACCTTAGCTATGATTCATGAAAGTGTAAAACAAAGAGACTCCTAGGACACACTTATTTGATGATTAGACCATGTCAGGAGAACCCAGTGCTTTTCTAATCACAATGACCAGTGTCATATTTTTGTCTGACGTCTCTGACCTCCTGAAATCATTTTTTATATCATTTGTTTTTACCTATTGTACCAAATTCATGACATCTATTATGCAAGACTTTTTACAAATAAAAATAGTTATAACCTTTTATTTAGGTTGTGTGTGTGTGTTCACATGTGTGCAGGTTTATTGTGTACAGGTACACATCTGTTCATAGTAGATGGATGCATGTGCATGTAATGACCAGAGGACAACTCAAGCTGTCCACATAGTACTGAAGACAGAATCTCATCTCTCACTGTGCTGAAACTCACCATGTAGGCTAAGTATGTTAACCAATAAGTCCTAGGGATCAGCCTGTGTCTCCCCTCCCCAGCACTAGAATGGCCATTGGCCTCTGTGTCCTGCTATTCTTATGTAAGTCCAGGGAGAACTCAGGTAGGTACTTTACTGATAGGGTCATCTCCCCAGCCCTGTGCAGATTCTGATGTCAAAAACAACTAGAGAGAAAAGAAAAGAATTGGAACTCAGTGATATTGATTAAATGAATGAAAGTTCCTGAAGTGTACATCTCATTATGTGAGCTCATTGAATTCCTCATCATAATATAAATTAGAAAGGGAAGAACAAGTAGATTTTCATAAATTATGTTCTCAGATTACACGTGTTCCTAATACTTGACAGTACATATGATTTTTGTATTATAAGGCAGGATGCATTTGATTGCAAAATTTCAAAGAAGAAATATTGTTTACTTTCAAATGGACTGATAAAGAAATACCCCAAACCACATGGTTTGATGATTGCTGAAGACAGTGATGAGGGAGGAAATTAGAACTGTTGGCTAAGCTAAACCAATGTATAATCCTTGATTAATCTGTGTAATATACTTTCATCTGTGCAAAATCTGGAATTAACTATTCTCATCTAATCAGAAAGCAGTAAAAATTTAAATCTCTCACAAATGCATTGTTTCAAGACACACATTTATTATTGCCTGTTATCTTTTTTTAAAACAGCAAAAATATCTTTTGCTTCTGAGAAATATTATGAAATGACTAATTCTTCCTAATCATATTTTTAGATCATTTAGACAATGTGAAAGAGAAAGAGGTATGTCCAGAAACTTTATACAACTCATGTATCCCATTGTTGAGATCTACAAAGCAAGTTATACTCCTAATATTTAGATGTCTGAATCTTTTGATTTTGAGTCAAGATAAACCAATTGCATACATCTAAAATAGAAATTTCATTTTAAAAGTCGAATAATTTTTAAAAGAATGATTTTTTTTCCGATGGCAAAAGAATAGAACTCATCCTTTGTTTGTTTTTGCTTTTTGAGACAGAGTTTCTCTGTGTAGTCCTGTCTGTCTTGGAACTCACTTTGTACACCAGGCTGACCTCAAACTTACCAATACCTGCTATCTCTGCCTCCTGATGGCTGGAATTAAAAGCATGCACCACTACTGCCCACCTACAACTCATTCTTACCTCTATGCCCACATAAGATTTCAGCTTTATGCCATCAGATATAATGAATGTTAGAACATGAGCCATGTCAGCATTGAGTACGTAATACAAAAGAATATATTGGTTGGTTCTTTTTAACTAGATTTTTGGACATATATAAGCTTTAAATGAACCATTTTATTTAACTTACCTAAAGGAAAAACAACATAAATTGAAAAGAAAAGTAACTATTCAGCTTTGCTGAGACAAATGTATTCTAGGACATAGGCTAAGCCCACAGTTTCTGTCACAATGTAGTCCTCATTTGATTATTACTAGAAAGGTAATCAAATCGGCAACTACCCTTTTCTAAGCTTTCCAAATTCTTCTGAAAGGAAAATACTAGCATTCTTTCTAAAATGTAAAGATACAGAATTAATTAATATAATTTCACAAAACTTTAGCAATCCACTTCATAATTATACTGTGAAAATTATTTCCAAAAACACTCTGTTAATTCTTCATTCCACTCTACTTTGTTCTGTTACCTTTGACACACGCACACACACACAACGTGTAAGGATGAGACATCTTATTAATATATTTTCCAAAGCCTATTTTGAGTTTTGCATCAAAAATAACTAAATGTTGCTCTTTATTAAACTTTCTTTGTTAACATAAGATACCATGTTCATGTTTCTGGTGTGGCGATTGCCAGTTTATAGTTGAGCAGTTCTACAGATTTGATGGTTCTGTATTTAGTCCCCTAGAAGGAAGTCACTTGGGAAATTACCTCCTTCAGTTTAAAAGCAAATTTATAGACATGCATGCATTTTGTCCTTTTTTGGGTAAATGTATTTAACAATATGCTGTTTAGAAACGAAGCCCTTAGGAAGAAGGAAGGGGCTCACAAAGCTTTGTGCCTTCCTGAGGCCTATAGGCAGTTTATTGTTGCTGAGAAAGGGAGAAAAAGAGGAAATAACACTCTTCAGTACAGGGGCCATTAATAAGGCACCTACTATGTAAGATAATCTTTCACTCATGTTTCTATAAGCAACTCTAATGAAACTGATTGGAACCCACACATGCACAAACAATGACAAGAAAGTAGGAAATTGGTTACGAAGAGGAAGAGGATCATTGGGAGTGGAAGTGGAAAAGAGAAGAAAGCCTCAGGGGAACATGAATACAATACTTTACATACACATGTGAAAGTGTCATAATTAAATCCACTATTATACATAATTATCATATGTCAATAAAATATTTAGGAAGAACTCCTCTTTGTCTTAACACTTGATTTTTAAGACCAAATGGCAGTGTTAGGGATTTGAATACATTTGAGAATTTAAGTATTTAAAGGAGTTAGTAGGACTGATATGACTGAGGCAACAAACATCTGTCAAGGCATTTGAGGATGGAACGTACCACAGCAGGAAGCAGCTGTTAGGGGACTTCAAAGTACATGGAGATCAGTTATCTAGCTTTTGGGAAGAGTCTTACCGTAGCAGCTGTTAGATAAGCAGGGCACCCCATAAAGGAACAACAGCCTTTAGGATGTGACATTATTATGCGTGGATCTCTATGGAACAAAATGCTTTAAGTTTCAGCTTGGTTCAATTCAGATTAGTCTAAGAGCTCTCACCCCAGTATCTGCTCTCCACCACTACCCAAAGTTGCAGTCAGTGTACTGTTTGCGCTTATGAAGATTTTGTTTGCAGTGCAATGAGTAAGAAATGCCCTTGAAACTTCTCTGCAGGAAAGCAACGTTTATTTTACCTTAAAATGTGTTTAGGAGCATTTTTTATTCCCTCTCTCTCTCCCCCTTCTCCTCCCCAGTTAATTCCTCAGCTGACGAAGAATGTTGACAATTATCTGCCTTTCTCTAACAAGTGGGTTGGCAAAGGGTGTTCTCCACAGCTGACAAAATATGGTGAACTCAACAACAATCAGACTTCCATGCATATGTCCAGGGCCAGGCCTGCTCACAGCATCTTGGAGCATCAGTTTCTTCTCAGCACCTGGACAGTTTCCATAACCCCACACATGAAAATCTGCAGAGTAACTTAGTTTGTGCCTGGATTTGTCACTCTACTTCTAAATAACGGCATAGCGGTAAGGTCAAATGTGGCCAAGCCATGAGTTCAAATCCCAGGTTAGAAGGAGAGAACTGATTCCTGCATGGCACCTCTCTCTCCCTCTCCCTCTTTTTATTGCTTTCTCACACACACACAAACACCAACACACACACACACACACACACACACACACACACACACATAAATAAATGTAATTAAAAATTTAAAAAGAAAAGAAAACAGGTGGGTATCTGTCTCAGACTGGAGAGCCCTACTCTCTACGCCCAGGCCTTGGAGGCACATGCATCCTCCACATACACACACCCCACCCCACCCCCCACACAGCAAAGCCTCAGAAACCTCCCTACCATCCACCACAGCATTTGTGACCACCAGAGTCTTGGCCCAGATTGTACCTGGAAAGTGAAGTGTCTGAGGGTCCTACTCTCTAGGCCATAGTCCCCTGAGGCACATCCCATGTCCCAACCCCACCCAGCAGAGCCCCAGGGACCTGGGAGCATTGTCCCCACACCCAGAAAGACTCCCCCAGGGAATCTAAGATCATCACTGGTGCCTTGACCCTGGCTATACTTGGAGAGGTGAGTGTCTGGGTTCCTGGTTAGAGGGTCCCAACCTCTAGGCCCTAAAACCTGAAGGCATATCCCATGCCACACCTCAACCCAATGAAGCCCCAGAGACCTGGGAGCAGCCTCTCCCACCCCCAACCACTCCCTATATCATCTGCAAACACCTGAATCTTGGCCCCACCCACACCTAAAGAGGTGTCTGCGTCACTGGGCTGGAAAGTCCTACTCTCTAGGCCCTAGTCTCTAAAGGAACATCCTGTGTCCTACACCTTGTATCTTATCGGATCACCCAGCAAAGCCTCAGAGACCTGGCAGCAGCCTCCCCAGACGCCCCGACCAAAAAAAAAAAAAAAAAACCAGGGCATCTGAGACCACTGGAGCCTTGGATCCATCTAGACTTGGAGAGGTGAATGTCTGGGACCCAGGCTGTAAGACCCTACTCTTTAGGCCCTAGCCCCCGGAGGCACATCCTAAGCCCTACCACCACCCAGCAAAGCTCCAGAGATCTGGGAGCAGCCTCCCGAAACCTCTAACAATCCCCCACGGCACCTGCGCCAACCAGAGCCTGGGATTTGCCTACACCTGGTGGAGCTTCAGAGACATATCAGTGTCCACCAGAGGCACGGACCCATGTGAACCTGGAGGAAGAGTGACCATCTAAGACACAGGCCCCCCCTACACGAACTGGACTCAGGTCTCAACTGCACTCACTCAAGGAAGAGATGGGACAGCAGTGTAAGAACACATTCCACAATGGAAAGAGCAATATGACACTACCAGAAGCCAGTCTTTATACATTAGCAAGACATGGACATCCCAATGCAGTTAAACAAATGACCTTAAAAATAACTTAATGAAGATGTTAGAGGTGCTTAAGGGGGGAATGAAAAACTCACTTAAAGAGGTAGAGGAAAAGACAAAAAATTGGAATTTGTTAATCCCTTAAAGAAAGAAATAAAAGCCAACTTTTTCTTCTATCAGGTTCAGTGTGGTTAGATTTATGTTGAGGTCTTTAATCCATTTGGACTTGAGTTTTGTGCAGGGTGACAGATAAGGGTCTAATTTCATTCTCCTACACGTTGACATCCAGTTATGCCAGCACCATTTGTTGAAGATGCTTTCATTCTTCCATTGTATAATTTTAGCCTCTTTGTCGAATATGA
>PVIU01025023.1:0-24490 GCA_004026605.1 Ondatra zibethicus
ACTCGGGGTGCTTGGCTATCCCAAAGCTGGGCACCTGCTTGCGCAAACGTAAATCGTGAATTAAACCTCGTGCTTTTGCATCTGACGGCCTGGTTATTGAGTTTGGGGGGCTCCTCGGCGATAAGACCACTCTGAGGGTCTTTCACAGATATTCCAGTTATTCCTCCTGGCACCTTCTGAGATGCAGGGAAAGAAAATAGCTTTGAAAAGCATGGAGATTAGGGAAGCCTGCAGCGAGCCTAAGGCAGCGTTCGAACGGCTAGAGTGAAAGAGAGAACGCGTGAAGCAGAGTTAGATGGGAAAAACATCTGACCCCATTTGCGCTCTTGCAGCAGGGACATCTAACACTTGAGTGTCAGAAGGAAGCTCCATGACAGCCTGTAGCACTGAAAATGCAAGGATGTGAATTTAGGCTAAAAAATAGCCTTGAAGTATGACAGGATCTAGCATGCACACGGTTTTCTCATTCGTCTGACACTGCAGAGCTGACTCATGCTGAAGGGACCACGTCAGCGTGGTTGAATTCTTTGTTCTCTAAATTGACAGATGCCTAAAGGAGTCGGAGTAAAAACTGGTAACTAAATGAGAAGCAAATTAAAATTCTCGAAACTCTGTACAGGGACTGACTGTTAATGCTTTGGATCCTAAATATCTCTCAAGGGCTCATATTGAAGGCTTAATCATTAGCTGATGGAATTATTGAGAGGGGTAGAACCTTTTGGGTCTAGTGGGAATATTAGGGGTGCTGGCTGGTTTTATGCCAACTTGATACAAGTTAGAATCATTTATGAAGAAATAGAGAAACCTCAATAGAGAAAATTCACCCACAAGATTGGTTTCTGGGCAAGCCTGTGGTGGATTTTCTTGCTTGATGATTGATGAGCGATTGATGATTCATGTGGGGTTTTTCACACACTCCTCCCCCACACTGCCGCCCCGGGGCTTGTGGTCCTGAGTGCTGTAAAGAGGAAGGTCAGAAAGCAGTGGCCACACCCCTAAAGAAAAGTGGTTTCTCTCCCATAGTAGCCATCAACTGTCAATAGATTCTCCACTGGGAGTGGGCTTCAGAGCCCTTCCCCCACTGGATAGATCTTGAGGACAATATACTTATTGAGAAAAAAAAATCTAACTAAAATTAGGTATTGTATTTTGGACAAAGTTTTAAAATCTCTCTCTCTCTCTCTCTCTCTCTCTCTCTCTCTCTCTCTCTCTCTCTCTCTCTCTGTGTGTGTGTGTGTGTGCCACAGTGTTCATACAGAGAAGGGAGAACAGTTCTGGGAGTCAGTTCTATCATGTGAATTTATGGGCTCCAGGGGTCCAACTCAGGTTGTCAGGCCTGTACACAGGTGCCACTACCTGCTAATCCATTAATCCACTTTTACCAGCCCCTGTAGAACAATTTTGAAATGACAAAAAGAGTTTGCAAAACAAGCCAACTATAATAGGTATTTGTGAAGTGAGATGGGAGCGGTGTGATTATGAAGGTGGGCAGGAAGGCTTTATGTGATGAAAAAATAGTTCTATGTTATAATGTCTAGGCACCCCCCACCCCCCACTGCCATTCAGTGTTTTTCTTAGGTAAACTCACTCAACTATAATCCCAGGTCCTGGGAATTAGTCTAGATGGCTGACTTGGTTGGATTAAGAAATACCTAGCAGTACCATAAAGTAGACATCTGGGTATGTCTGTGAGGGTGTTCCCAGAGACAATTAGGTTAAGAAGGCTCTGACCTGAATGATGGCTTAGTGCCTTGATGGATTCAAAATATGATGACTTTATTGGGAGTTGATAAAATGAGGGAGGTGGGAATTTTTGAGGGATAGGTTTCAGGGTGTATGGCTTTGAGGGTTTATCTTGCTATAGCTTTAAAAGAAATCTTTTTTTTCTATTTTCCAAAACAGTAAAGAGCAGCCTTTATTACATGTTCGCACTACCATGCTATTCTAAACAAACACATGGGTCCAAGTGACTACAGACTGAACCCTTTGAAACTGAAGGTGAAGAAATCTTTCCTTCTCCTAAGTTATCTTGGTCAGATATTTTGATCATGACTATGAAAAAGTAATAAACACAGATAACTTATTTGTGTTGTTGGTGATACGTATCTATAAACATAACAAAATAGGGCAAACTACCCATATAAATGACTTCCACATACAGAAATGAATTTATGTAGAAATCTGAGTTGATCTGTAGTATCAGTAATTGTGCCAAATTTGGTTGCCTGGTTCTGATAAAATATCCACAGCAACACTTCTCTCTAGGTTTAGGCTGGGTGATGTATACTCAGGAAGTTCCTATACTTGAGAAAAGTAACTTGTCATTAGTTTGTGATTAATTGGAAATTAAAAAGTCATGTGGAAATGTTAGTTTATTGTGTAGACCACCTCCAAGAGGGAGGATGGGATATGCTAATGAGAAGTTTGTGACCAGGTGCACAGGCAAGAAGGCAAGGTGTTCATGTACTCATGTTTCCATCTGTGATGGATCTTATGAATGACAGTACCCTCTTAAAACTATCCTGGTGCTGAAGATCATCTTTGTAGAGTGACATCATAGCCATTGCTATCTTCAATGCATTACTCATGTGTCACTTGTCATGACACAGTTGTAAACAATTCAAACGCTTCCATCAATATAAATGCGTCACTGTCGTTCACAGTATAGAATGACTATGTTACTGGCTTATATATTTACTGCATTATCCTTTTTATTGTTATTTTATTCAATATTTTATTCTACTTATAATAAGAGAAATTTTACTGTGAACTTGTATGTATGCATATATGTAGCACCCAAATACATGTTTTAGAAAGTCTCTTGTTTGTATCATTTTCTCTTAGGATTGGTATAATCTTGTTTTGTTCATCATGGTCCGGTGATTAATAGGCTATACTGGACAACATATAGCCTTGTGTAGCAGGCTATGCTGTCTAGGTTTGTGTAAATATACTTTAGGATGGATCCTGAGGAAATCAACTATAAGGCCACATTTTCAGCACATATCGCTATTGTTGACCTATACATGTCTATATAATAAGAATTCATTTGTTTTCTACTAAAATGAAGCATATTGACATTTTTGCCATGTATCCTAGGATTTGAATGAGAAAGATTTCTAGACTCTGATGGGCTAGGTAGGGAACTAAATAACTATTTACCCATTTTCAAAGGCAAAGGACATAGTTTGAATAGCCAGAACCTAAGCCAACTTGTCACTATGCCAAAGGCACATATTGTTAGACGTCTTCTGCTAAACACAGTTTCTTTGGCTGTTTTTATGCAGGGAGAGTATGCCTCTAAGGCTCTTATTTTCTTTAAAACCACAGAATTCAGTGATGTTCAGATATTGCAGAGCTCAGTTTTCCAGAACCAAGCTTCTACTTGCATCAGTTCCCTAGTCATAGAGCACGGCCTAATTCTCTAAGAGGAAAAGAAGGGATCCTTTCTAATATGCCCATGGAGAAAATGCTTATAATTCCCAGGTTTATACTTTGATAGCAGTTTTTTCCTTTGCACTGAAAATTGCAAGGAAAGCTCTTGATGAGAAATGGGAGAGGGGAGAGAGGGGAAACTGCCATCAGATGTAATGTATGAAATAAGAATGGATAAACAGGGCCAGGCGGTGGTGGTGCACACCTTTAATCCCAGCACTCGGGAGGCAGAGGTAGATGGATCTCTGTGAGTTCAAGGCCAGCCTGGTCTACAAGAGCTGGTTCCAGGACAGGCTCCAAAGCCACAGAGAAACCCTGTCTCGAAAAACCAAAAAAAAAAAAAAAAAAAGAATGGATAAAAAAGGCAAAAAGAATATTATACTAAGTAGAAAAATCATGTTACCATGTATCGTGCAGTTCTATTAACCCTAAATATACACTGTAGGAGCCCATACAGAAACAGACAGTTGGTTATTGATTACTCAGGGGTTGGAGGCCCGGAAGCTGCGGATTAGAGTACTAAAGTATAAAAGGTTTCCTTTACTAAAATGCTTGAAATCAATGGCAGTGCCTGCATAGTTCCAAATGGACAGAAACCCTTTAAGTTGTCTACTAAAAAGTGGGCGAATTATATAGCATGTGGATATCTCAAAAAACTAGTAAAATATCAAGAATAATACTGAGAAGTTGATAATGTCCAACAGGTTAGGCATAAGCATTCTTATTTCTGATGACAATCTCTAAAACAATAAGCAAAGTCAGTTAAAAATATCTATATAAGGTGTTGCAAATTTAGAGGTGTTCCCAGAAACTAGTTGAGGAGACTGACAGGTACCTTGAGTGGTTACTTTCCAAAATACCTGTATCTGATTGGCCCAGAGGTTCCTTATCACTCTAGTTGCTCAGCATCCTGATATTTCCAGAGTTCCATGAGGATGACTGTCATTTTACTCCTGCAAACTCCTCTGGAGAACCAAGTTCAGGGTCCATCGCTGCCACCAGTGGCCTAAAGGAGCCAACAATGATGATGGCACAGCTGTTGACATAGGACAGGACAAATATAACTGGATGATGACCAAAGAGATGAAGAGAAATTATTTCAACATAATAGGAACCAAGAAGTGCCAAAGGGCAGGCCACAGAGGAGGAAGAGCTACACCATGAACACAATGACCACATAAATCCTGGAAATTGGCATCTTCCTGAAATTACAGAGGATTCTGCTCAGCCAGAGAGAATCACAAATAAAGGTATTTGCCATGCAGCTGTGATAGAATCAACCTTTTTCTATAATAGCAACCAACAATGCTTAGGAGTTCAGTGCAGCACTGCTATATTATTGACAACACAGCCAGGATCAGATCAGGACATACAAAACTGCTGGTGTGTTTTGGTGGCAGTGGTACCAGATGGGCCATAGGACCATGTGGTACTTGGTGCTAATGACACTGAATATCCTCAGTCCTGTGGTATAAGGAATCATTTCTTTATTGCTGAAGATGGCAAATGAAAAATTAGAAGTGCTGGAAGAACCTGAAAACATTTAGCAAAAAAAATAATAATGTGGCAGTCGAACATGAGGAAGCCAGCATTAACCAGGCTGAAGATGTAAAGCAAGACATTATCCCCACATACACAGAAGCCAAGGGGCCAGGACATAATTGTTTCCTGCTAGCCCATCCAGGGAAGTGAGGGTGACCAGGAAGTATAGGATATCCCTCTTGACACAGGTTGAGTGAGAGGATTTGTGACTTGCATTCATTGTTGTGGGTTTTGAGCCAGAAATTTTTCTTAGGTGTCCATGAAGGTCATGTGACTTCTGTCTAGGACAGTTTGTGGGAGGTAGGGCCTGGTGAGTTAGAAATGACTGCATTCCTTCCTTGATGCAGGGAAATTTTCTGTACTTCTACAGAACTTAGTTTCTTGTGACACAGTAGATTATTTTATTATTAGTAGTAGTACTTAAAAAAATACCAATCCAAATTCCCACTCCTTCTCCTCCTCCCCATCCCCCTCCACTCCTTCCACAGACCCTCCCACCCCACCTCCTCCAATCCTAAGAGAGGGCAATGCACCCCGCCCTGTGGAAAGTCCAACGCATACTAGTGGTGTAGGAGTTCCTTCTGTTTGTGTGTTGCTTTCATTGGTTAATGAATAAAGAACTGCCTTGGTCTAGTTGATAGGGCAGAACTTAGGTAGGCGGAGAAGATAGGACTGAACACTGGGAGGAAGAAAGGCAGAGGAAGAGAGAGCCACCATGGAGCCACCAGAGACAGACATGCTGAATCGTTCTCAGTAAGCCACTGCCACATGGTATATAATCTGTATTAATATACAGATTAATAGAAATGGGTTAAATAAAAAAAAAAGAAATGGGTTAAATCAAGATCTGAGAGTTAGTTAATAAGAGGCTAGAACTAATGGGCCAAGAAGTGGTTTAATTAATACAATTTCTGTGTGGTTATTTCAGGGCTAAGCTAGCTGGGAGGCTGGGATGAACAAGCAGGCCCTCTTCCAACACACTAGATTCTTAATATTTATTCTATGAAAGGATGAATGAGGAGCTTATAATAGTGGACAATTTGGGTTAAATGGAAAACAGCAAACGAGCAAGCTAAAAAGGAATTAGAACCCTTGATAGATTTCATTCATCCTAGCTGTTTTTGTGGACATCACTGTGTATATTTAGAGTTACTCATATGTGCCCAAACTGCAGAGCTGACTGCTAAAGTGCCTTTGAAATGAGAAAACAATACGGCTTTGGTGGACTGTTCAGGCATAGGATTTGGACTAAGCTGCAGCAGTATAGGAAAGGAAGTAGTGTGTTAGGATGAGGTTGGGGTGCCACTGAGGGAGGATTTTGAAATATGGAAAACTAGGAGAGGTAAGTGTTTTAAAGTATATAACACAAGTAAACTTCTTCCATTATCTCTCCCAGGAAAGCTTCAATAGTTTACTTTCCAGGAGAATGCTTTGTGTGAGAGGAGTCCTTGAAGGGAAGTCAAACTGTAGGGCTCAGAATAAAGAGGAGAGAGAGATCCTCACCCTGATCTCAACATCAGCGTTATAATCAGCTCACATTCACACTCGAGTGAAAACCAGACATTGATTCAGAGGTTTATAGGTGTTTTGTTCAATCCTCCAAGAACCTATGAAGTGCTACAAGCTCAGAGAGGCTAGGTAAACAAGAGGGCCCAAGGGGGATGCAGGGCTCTCCCTGGGAAGGGGAAATAGATGAGGTGTCCTGGGTGGACTGGGTGTGGGTGGGGATGGGAACTTGAGGGATTGGGTTGGAGAGTAGGTGGAGGGGAAGAGTCCTGAAAGAGACTACTGGAAAGGGGAAGCTTTTGGGGACAGGCAGACACCCGCTACAAGGGAAACTTCCATGAATAAGTTAAGGATGACCTCAGCTAAGACTCCTAGCAATAGTGGCCTGAACTTGCCGTCTCCTGTGATTAGATTGGTTACTACCATAATTATCATCATAGAGCCTCCATCTCATAACTGATGGAAACAGATACAGAGACCTACCTATAGCCAAACATTAGGCCAAGCTTGGGGAAGCCTGTTGAAGAGAGGGAGGAAGGATTGTAGGAGCCAGAGGAGGCAAAGACATCACAAGAAAGCTTGGCCTTTTAAAATTTCATACATATATACAATGGATCTTCATCTCTTTCATCTCAGCTCCCTCCAGCTCCCTCTGCCAAGCACTTTCCCAACCTATCTCCCATCTCCCTCCCAACTTTACATGCTTGGGGAGTCTGACATTAGTCAGCTTTCTGCTGCCAACCCACTCACATCACATGTAATTCACCTACTTAGATCTTCCATATCTTGTTTGAATTTTGATAAATAATATGTCCAGAAATCTGTTCATTTTTCCTAGTTTTTTATTTTTTACTTTGGTGGCATATTTTCTTTTCAAAATATTCTTTAGCAGTCCTTTGAAATTATATAGTATCACCTAAAATGTCTTCCCTTTCATCTCTAATTTTATATGTTTGGCCTTGTTCTTTTGTTTTGGTTAGTTTAGTTCGGTTGGTTTATCTATTTTGTTTATATTTTTAAAGAATCAACTCTATTTCTTTGATCATCTATGTTGTTCTTTCATTTTCTGTTTTATATACTTATATATTTCTGCTCCAGTCTTTATTATTTTAGAATGCATCATAATGGGTTTTTTTGTTTGTTTGTTTGTTTTGTTTTTGAGACAGGGTTTCTCCATATAGCCTTGGCTGTTCTGGAATTTGTTCTGTAGAACAGGCTGGCCTCTAACTCAGAGTTCCACCTGCCTCTGCCTCCTGAGTGCTGGGAGTAAAGGCGTACGCCACCACCATCCAGCTGTATCATGTTATATTATACCTATTTCTCTGTGAAAATTCACTGCCCTAATCCTCCCTTAGAGCTGACTTTTGTGTATCTAGCACATTTTTGTGTATTTTCTTTGTTTACATTTTCATTTCCTTTGTATATGCGTCATAGTAGTTGTAGGGATGTGTAAGAAGGCAACTTGTGGGATTCCGTTCTTTCCTTGTGTGGGGACCTGGGGGTCAAGCTCAAGTTGTTAGGCTACAAGCAATGGTCTTTACCCACTAAGCTATTTTGCTAATTCGTATGTTTTTAATTTTTTAATTCAAAGATCTTTTAGATTTTGCCTCTGACTATGAAGTCAGAGTTACATACATTGTTTATTCAATGTGTTGCTCAGTTGCCACTTTTTCATGTGTTTTCCAGTTTCTCATGCTGTTGTTTTGGTTAGTTTAGTTCGGTTGGTTTATCTATTTTGTTTATATTTTTAAAGAATCTTCCCTCCCTTGTGATCAGAGAAAATGCCAAATATTTCAACTTTTTAAATGTTTAACACCTACTTTGTGTTATGCTGACACAAATAATCCATTTTTATGGGTTCCAACCCAATCCTTTTTAAAACTAAAATAGCTATTACTTCATGGGTTCACTTTATTTATTTATTTATTTATTTATTTATTTATTTATTTATTTATTTATTGATTGATTGATTGATTGTATAGCCCAACAGAAGTTTCCCCTCTCCTCTCCTTCTAGTCCCTCCCCCCATCTTCCCCTGCACTCCCCCTCAACCCACTCCTTCTCTGTTTCTGTTCAGAAAAGGGCAGGCCTCCCATGAGTATCAACAAAGCATGAGATATCAAGCTTCAGTAAGACTAAGCACCTCCCCTTATATTTAGGCTGGGCAAGGTGACCCAGTAAGAGGAATAGGTTCCCAAGAGCTCCAAAGTACTAGGGACAACACCTGCTCCCATTGTTAGGAGTCCCCAAAATAGACCAAGCTACACAACTGTCATATATATATATATATATGAATACATATGTATATATATATGACTGTCATATATATGTGACTATATATGTGTGTGTATATAGAGAGGGAGGGGCTTAGGTCTGTGCCATGTAGGCCCCCTGGTTGCTAGTTGAGACTCTGTGAGTTCTTATGAGTCAGGTTTAGTTGTTGACTAATATACCCAAAGAACACAGGTGCAAAAGTGCTCAGAAAATGCCCGCAAACAAACAACACATTAAAAAGAGCATATTATCACAAGCATGTTTGTTTCATTCCAGGAATGTAAAGATTGTTCAACACAGGCAAAGCAATTTATATACATAATTTACATAAATACAATCAATGATTAAAAAATCACACGATTGTTTAAAATATGCAAAAACATATTTTAACATAAGATACACCATAATTTCATAACAAAAGCTCTCAATAAATTAGGCAGATAAGCAAGCACCACATAGAGGCAAAACTGATAGAATTTCCTTTATGATCAAAAGAAAGACGTAGGTGTTTTCATTCTTGTGAGGCTTACTTAGGTATACTTGAGACTTTTCGTCAGGGTAATTGGATATGAGAAAAAGAAGAGATAAAAATAGGAAGGAAGAAGTCTAAGTATACCTATTTGAAGATATGATTCTATATATAAAGGCTACAATTCCACCAAAAGATTATTTAGAATTGATAATTTCAGTAAGGAAGTAGGATGAAAAAATTAACACACAATCCTTAATGGCTTTTTTTCTATATATCAATAACTAACTCATTGAGAAAGTAAAGGAATAATCTCATTCACAATTTCTATTATTAAATGTAAAGTAAGAATGTTAAAGACTCCTACAATGAAAATTATAAAATACTAATAAAAGAGATCAAATAAGACATGTAAGGTGGAAAGGCTTCCCTTATTAATGATTTGGATAAGTGAATATTGCTAAAATGTCCACACTGCTTCAAACAGTCTACATATTTAATGCAGAATACATTAAAATTTCAATAATATACTTTGTAGCACTATAAACATATCCAAAAATTCATGTGGAAGCTAAAAGGATCTCATAGCTGAAGAGATCTTGAGAAATCATGCAAAGCTGAAACGATCACAATGTCTGATTTCAAATTGCATGGCCGGTAAGCCACAGCCATGTGACAATACACAGATTAATAGAAATGGGTTAAATTAAGATGTAAGAGCTAGCCAATAAGAAGCAAGACCTAACAGGCCAAGCAGTGATTTAATTAATACAGTTTCTGTGTGATTATTTCAGTTCTGGGCAGCCGGTAACAAACAAGGGGTCTCCCCCAACACTGTCATATCTGACAAATACAGTTTTGCTGTAGTCTTCCATTAGCTCCATCTCTTAATTTTTTCTGCCCCGTCTTCTTTGATGATTCCAATGTCTTGAGAGGTGTGATACAGATGTCCCATTTAGAACTAAGCACATTGCACTATTTTATTCTCTGCGTATTTACCAGTGTGAGTCTCTGTATTAATCATCATCTACTCTAGGACATGGAGAAATCAAGTTGGTATCAACTTGGGCTCTTTAGTTTTTGTAGTATTGAAAGGTTCTAGTCATTATATTGGGTGAAGAAAGTCATTGACACTCTTGCCCAGCTATGAATCTTGCAAGCTACAATAGTGACTAGCCTGGAAAGGTATGTTCCTTGGTGCAAGAAGGGCATAAATTTTAAGGTAGTAACCAATAACTTCCTGATTTTAAGAGACTTCATAAGATGGAACTCATGCCTGGTCCTATCAATTGAGCCAAATCCCACTGACTGGCTGAGGTGTAGGCCCCAGAGGAGAACTTATTATGATTCTGGTAAATGGACATAGGATGAAATTTCCCCCTAAGTCCTTGTGTTTATACCCATAGATTATTGTATCTTTCATTCCTCATCTGATACTCAATTCTATAAGAATAGCTTAGTCTTCTTCTTCTTCTTTTTTTTGCTGCCCCTTATTAGCAGAGATGTAACCACTTAAGGAACATCTGAAACCCCCTGGTGACCTGTTTAAAAATTTCAGAAAATTTACTGTCATTAGTATAGTGTAATAAACCCTTTATCTCAATCCCAAAGAAGAACAAAAAATAAAAAAATGCATGTCTAGTAAGGCAAGATATAATTACAATTTAGGAAGAAATTGCCTCTTCGTCTCTGTTACCTGTCTCAGAGTTGAGCTGTGCACATTATCTATGCCTTTCTGCCCTAGGATTTTGATTTATCAGTTGTGATATATATAAATAGATCCATTAGGAATTTCCTCTAGTTATACATGTCTTCTAGAGAAATAGTGGAGCAGAGTAGTCTAGTGGACAACCTACTTTTCATAAGCTCTCAGATGCCAGATATATAGAAGCAGATAAGGTTTGAGTGCTTTTTAAGAATTCTGTGTCTTGGTGAGGCTAGACTCATTCATTAAAATGGCAGCTGTTCCCTGAGTATCTGCTGTTTCCCAAACTGTCCAAAGTGACAGGTATATAATTGTTAGTAAAGTTCTTGCTTCGTAAAGTTACATTTTGTTCTTGAAAATGACCTTTAATTTTTTTTCTAACAGGAAATTATGATTCATCAGTTCCATTTGATGAAACTTTGGCTCAGCCAGAATTTTTTTTTAAATTTTTTTTAAGCTTTATTTTATGTGAATTGGTGTGAAGGTATCAGATCCCCTGGAACTGGGGTTACAGACAGTTGTAAACTGCATGTGGGTGCTGGGAATTGAACCCAGGTCCTCTGGAGGCACAGGCAGTGTCCTTAACCTCTGAGCCATCTCTCCAGCCCCTCAGCCAGAATTTTTAACAGCATTGATGGCAATCTCCAGTCCCTAAGGACATCTGTTTATCACAGTGAAGGCAACTGTGAGAAAGGAGCTCGCTCTAGCTCACTGGGAGCTGTCCTGGGTCCTGAAAGTAGCCTGTGAAGGAGGCTGGTTCAAGATCTTTATTCTTGAATAAAGACATTGACTCATATTCTTTTCTTCCTTTTGGATCATTTTTATTTGTTTTATTGTGTCCTCTGTCACTATTATATACTAAAAGTTGGTTCTAAAGGCAAGACTCATATTTGGCAAAGTAGACTTCAAGCCAAACAACCAGAGATGATAAAGAATACTATTAGTAATAAAGAGAACTCTCATTAAGAAGAAATAATAGTTGTAAACATGTATGTACTGAGTATGCATGAAAGTGCTCTTACTCTCATGAAACAATCTTGAAGGGATAGACTGGTCCAGGTATAATAATAGGACTTCTGAAACCCACTCTCATCAACAAATATGTATATCATCCAGACAAAAAGGTCACCAAGGAACCTCAGCATTACACTACACTATAGAACAAATGGGCTTAACAGAATTCTATGGAATATGCCATATGACCTCTATAAAATGAACATCTCAGAAGCCCAAGTCCATGAAACATTCTTCACAGTAGTTCACAATTTGGACCACAAAATATGTCTTAACAAACCCCAAACTGAAATAATTTCTCGTGTTGTATCATGTCATAATGGAATAAAACTAGAAATCAACAGCAAGTAAAATGTATAGAATGTATGCAAAAATATACAAACACACTGAGATTGAAAATACAACTTTGAATGACTAACAAGTCATAGAAAAAATCAAGGGAAAATTAAAAGTTTCTTAGAATCTAATGAAAAGTGAAAACACTACTTAGCATAATTTTGGGATATCAAGGGTTGAATAATACCCCACTGAGTATATATATATATATATATATATAACATATAGCCCAGGTGTGTGATAGGCTCATGTAAACACTCTGTTTACATAAAATTTATTTCTCAGCATCTATCCCCATCCATAAGTGTGGAATGACATTATAATAAAATCAACATACTAATCACTAAAATATACAACAAATTTTGTCATATATTTTTCAAATTTCCATTATAAAATGAACAAATAATGCTATAAAAATAAAATGAATAATTAACATGTTAAATGTTCAGACCTGTGTTTACTGTCATTATACTCTTTGGAACACCTGAAATGGCTATGCATTATTTTCCCAAATATAACAACATGTTGTATGCTAAATATCAAGGCCTGCAGACATCAAATTTCAAAAGAGGGACAAGGTTACATACAAATTTTGACCATGAGATTTTTGGTAACTGGTGACCAACTCTAAAGATATCATTGAAAACAAAAGTATTAATATGTCACAAATAATATGTTCATTTTAATTAAAAATGGCATCGCCCCAGTTTCCAATTTTGGACCTGTTGTTCACAGAGAGACTTGACTACAGGAAAAGGGCATTCCATTATTTCTCACGTTTTTCCTCTGCTATGTATTTCATTTTCTGTCTCCCTATTGTTTGGATCATTCTTATTGAGTTTGTCCTTGGGAAGAGGGTTAAAAAAAGAGATTTTTGCTTTTTCAGTTGTTCTGCTGCATGACCTGAATAACTCTCCATAGTTTATAGGCTCTGCTACAACAAATTTTGCAAAATTCATGCCAGCCATTATTTATTTATTTTTTACTTCAAGATCATGATACTGTTCTCTGTGTTCCTGTCTTAGAATTCATCTTGCATGATGACAAAATACTTGAAATGTATACCAATTACCATTTTCTGAGGTACTTGGTTTTGCTAACAATATCAGTATGGATTGTCTCTTCTCCCATCTTCATCTGTCTCTAATTTACTTAATGTTTATTTGATAATATAATTATATTTCAATTAAAATATTTTGAAAAAAGGAAAAACAAATAAAATAAAAAATGGAAAAGATTAATTTGGCTCACAGAAGTGAGCTAGATAAATTGTGAAGTTATCAGTTCAAATTCTAAACATTTTAAGGACACTGGTCATCTTCAGCACACACACACACACACACACACACACACACACACACACACACACACACACACACACTTTTCTTCAGTCTCTATCATGCTCCTAAAGAACAGTAACTAAATTTTATCATTTCTGTAATCAGCATTGCTATATTGACAATAACAGTGTCTAGCATATATGTAGGGAGAAAGGTTGTTTGTTGGTTCCCGGCCACCTGGATAGCTTAGACCCAACATAATCACACAGAAACTGTATTAATTAAAACACTGCTTGGCCCATTAGTTCTAACTTCTTATTGGCTAGCTCTTACATCTTAACTTAACCCATCTCCATTAATCTGTGCATCACCACGAGGTCGTGACCTACCAGCAAAGTTTTGGCATGTCTGACTCTGGCAGTGGCTCATCGCTTCTCTCTGACTCTGCCTTCTTCCTCCCAGCATTCAGTTCCATCTTCCCCACCTACCTAAGTTCTGTCCTGCTATAGGTCCAAAGCAGTTTCATTATTCATTGACCAATAAAAGCAACACATAGACATAAGGACCTCCCATACCATTTCCCCTTTTTTGTTTAAGCAAAAAGGAGATCTTTAACTTTAACATAGTAAAATTACATATAACAGGCATCAAGCAAGTACTACAGTTATAATATTTATATCTACTTTATCTTTTATCATAACTAAGGAAAACTATAACTATAACTATAAATTCTTCAATTCCTTCAAAGACTCCAGAAGGCTATAATATTATGTAAGTAAACAGGAAGTACATTGTAAGCAACTTCCAAAACTCTAGAATTGACAGAGACATCTTGCTGCCTGGACAGTCACCCAAAGTTTTTCTGTACCATTGGGGCATCTGTCTTCAGCCTACAGGCCCATAGTATCCAGCAGACTTTTCCATGAAGTAGGAAATTTCAAAGACAGGTCTGCCTATATTGGCAGTTTGCCAGTTACTTTCTTCTGTATCCTGCAGAATGTCTCGCAGACTCTTTCATGAAGCAGGAACCCCAAAGGACTGTCTTACCTTTAGGCAAGTTCAGCAAGTCATTTCTCTGTGGATCCTGTATGTACAGTTCATCTAACAAACTCTGAAAGGAGCCTCTTCGATGCCCATCTTCCTCTTGAAGTAGATTGGTGCTGCCTTCCAGGAGCAGATGTATCTCACTGTCATGAAAAGTCCTAACTTTTTAAGACATTTAAATTCCATATTCTGAAGGTATCTGAAAGATTTGAAGAATACCTAACTAACTGAAATATATCTCTATCTATCTAGAAAGCCTAACATGACTACAAAATTGACTATTATAGATGACTAACTATTAACCTATATTTCTTAATTATACATTACATTTTAAAATGAACTACACAAACACAATACCTTAATCAAAGACAGAAATATGCATATACAGTATAACAAAATTTACCTTAAATTTGTACCAATAAACCAAGGTCCATACTAAAGCAAATTATTCATCTCTATAGCATATCCCCCTTTAATTGTAATTGTAGTAATTGTAAAAAACAATTAAATAATATTTGGGAATATGGGTGTAGTTCTGTGCAAACTTTTTCCTGCTGTTTATTGGACAAAGTAATTTTTTGTGAGGTGTTCAAGATAACCATTCAGGGGGTCTTGTTCCATCAAACCACACCAGTCTGGAAGCAATCCATAGGTTCTCATCCTCTGTGGAAGCAAGAGAAGAACTTCTTCTCCAAAACAACATATCCTTAGACCCAAATTTGGAAGTCATGATACCTATATAATATACATGCTGATTTAGCTTAGCAACCCATAAAATGAAATGTCTCTCTGTACTTAGCTCATTCACAGTCAAAAAATTCAAAGATACCAAAATAATATGCATAATCCAGACTCTCTGTGTGTTTTCTATTTTTACTTGGCTTTATTTTAAACTCTCCATTAATTTTATTTTTTTTAAGAAAAGGGGGGGAAGTGCTGTGGGACAATGGTCTTTCATCTTGTCACTTGTATTATTTTTAAAAAAATGCTGATTGGCCAGTAGCCAAGCAGGAAGTAGAGGTGGGAAAATGAGAACAGGAGAATTCTGGAAAGAGGACATGGTCCACAGTCATGACCCAGCCACAGAAGAAACAAGATGTGACTGCCTTCCTGAAAAATGTACCAAGCCACATGGCTAACTCAGATAAGAATTATGGGCTAATGTAAGTTATAAGAATTAATTAATAAGAAGCCTGAACTAATGGACCAATCAGTTTATAAATAATGTAGACCTCTGTGTGATTTTTTAGGACTTAATGGCTGCAGGACTGGTGGGACAGAAAACCTCAGTCAACAAATGTTACCCAACATCTGGACAACTGTATCCACGGAAAGCATGAGAAAGCTTGGGAAGTAATTCTAGACAGAAAAGAATAGAGGTAAGCACGGCTTATTGATAGCAACATTTTCTCAGGTGGGCTCTGTTTGCTAGAGGCAAATGCATCTCATTTAAGAGAGGCTTCCTGACTAAGCTTTAGCTGCAAAAACTTTGTAGCCCTTTTAAGAAGCTCTGCCATAAAACACTTAAATGGTGTTTATGAATACCCTACAGCATGCTTATTGGTGGCAGCATGGACCTTGAAATGCCATAGAATAGTGGCAATAAATGTGGTCCTGGCCACTACCTCTGCCATGAAGCTAGACTCTCAGAAAGCTAAAGAATGGGCTGGATTCAGCCATCAAATCCATGGCTTTAATCCTAGCCATATTGCTTAGCAAATTAAAGACTCATGTGGCCAGAAAAAGCAAGATATACAATAAAGATAGATTCAGTGAAAAAAGCCTCTAAATGGTTGATGATGTGTTTAAAAATATATATAGGCTTGGGAAAGAAAAAAATGGATAAAGTCCTTAAAACAAAACAAATAAACAAAAAAAAAGAGAGTAGTTGGATGTGGTGGCACATACCTTTAATCCCAGCAGGTGGATCTCTGTGAGTTCAAGGACAGCCTGGTTTACAGACTGAGTTTCAGGACAGCCAAATATACACAGAGAAACTCTGTCTCAAAAAGCCAAAAATTTAAAAATAAAAATAAAAGAAATAGAGGTTAAAATAAAGCCATGTAAAGATGTAAAACACACAGAGAATCTGGATACCACATGTTATTATGTTCTCTTTGAATTGTTTGAATGCTGAGGAAGGAGCAACAGCTGCTAAAAGATATTTATTTATAAATGTTGCTGAATTAATCCAAGATAGGTATTTTGAAAATACCTTGAGTTCAAAATTGAAGTCAAAAGGTGTGTTACATTGGAGAAGAAGTTTTGCTTTTGTTTGCACAGAAAATGAGAGGCTATGGATTCATTACGAGTTAAGAAAAATCTGGTTTGATCAAGGAAGACCCCCTGAGAAATCTCTGATAGGAGTGGATGGTCCAGATGTCTAAGTTCTACATCCAAAACAGATTCAAAACTGCTGCCTGAGATGATCAAGCCTCACAGGATACTCCAGTCATGACTTGATCATAATTCTAAATTTTCTTTAGGTCCTGTAAGATTATCAGAGCCCCCAATCAGCAGGAAGTAGCCTGAAAAACTGCACCCACGTTCCCCAAAAATGGACTATGGATATTTTCCTTTGTTTAGAATGTTGGTTACAAGTTGTTATGGATAATGGTCAGGAGAAAAGCTAAACAAAGGATATTAGATTCAGAGTTCTTGTTTTTTTTTAAGGGGGGGAGTGCTGTGGGACAATGGTCTTTCATCTTGTCACTTGTATTATTTTTAATAAAATGCTAATTGGCCAGTAGGCAGGCAGGAAGTAGAGGCAGGACAATGAGAACAGGAGAATTCTGAGAAGAGGACACAGTCCGCAATCCTGACCCAGCCGCAGAAGAAGCAAGATGTGACTGTCTTCCCCCAAAAAATACCAAGCCACATCACTAACATAGACAAGAATAATGGGTTGGTTTAAAATGTAAGAATTAATTAATAAGAAAAGCCTGATCTATGAGGTCAATCAATTTATGATTAGTGTAGACCCCTGTGTGTTTATTTGGGACTAAATGGCTGTGGGACCTGGTGAGACAGAAACCTCTGTCAACACATAAACAATAGAATCTTATAGAAAGAACATTACATTAGCTAGACAGGTGGCTCAGTGTTGGAAGAGAATGTGCTCAAGGATATTATACTCACAGTGCACAGGTAGAATCTTCTGGTTCTGCTTAGTTTATGCCTTCAGTTCATGTCATTGCCATAGTCAGATCTTGATATCTTATTCTAACATAGACTCTAGACCACTGCTCTATCTTTCCAATTCAACTTTTGGGTTCTACTTCTTTTTAGTTTTTCCAGCATTCAATGAATTGATCATATTTCTTTACTATGATTGTGAAGTAAGTGTCCATTTTCAAGGACAAAGGCCTTGATTTTAGCCCAAAACACAAGAAAAAAGTTACCAAAATACATTCCAGAAGTGTGAGTTCCTGCATTGTTCTTACACAGAGAGAGCATGTCTTGAGGGAGCTATTCTCCTCAGATTGGAGATATAAATGATCCTTAAATATAAGTAAATACATATAACTTAAATAAAGTAAGGACCAAACTTACTATATCTAGTTCTGGGAGAATCACAGGGAATAAAATTCTCTGGGAAGTGGCCCAGAGGAAAAACATTTTATACCTTTATGTTCTCAGTTTCAGATTAATGGTTTGAATCAGAGCTTTTTCATTATAACACTGCTAGCCAAAAAGTGTTCAATGAAAAATATACAGGGGCTACTTGAGAAATTCATTGATGGTACCAAGAAGGTTGGAGAAATTTCTGGTTACTTTAAGATTTACAAGAAAATTGCATTAAAAGAAAACATTTGAAAGCATGTCAATCCTTGGGCATTTCTGGGAGAAGATAAGTCTGTGTGGTATTGACTCTCGACCCCTGTCTGACTAAAGGAGGGACTATTTACCATTCTCGACTTTCTGACACCTCAACGGTTTTCTGAAGGTGGCTGGCTGTGCATTCATCCTCCCCAGGCGTGTCCTCCAAAGCCCTCTGAAGAACCCTCTTGAGAGACCGATGCTGCCTATGCTGCCTAAAGGAGCCTACAAAGAAGTAAATTATGGGGTTGGCACAGCTGTTCACACAGGACAGGAGAGCAGTAACTCGGTAAAGATGACAGAAGGGAGGATGTGAATGGGCTCCAAGCCAGTATATCAGGAACAGGTAAAACCCAAGAGGCAGGCCACAGATGAGGAAGACCACCACTGTGAGTGAGATGGTAACATACAGCCTGGTCAGCTGTTTCCGCTTGGAACCACAGAGGACCCTGGCCAGTAGGGCCACACTGGACCCAAAGAGAAGTATAAATAAAAAGATAAGAAATGCAGTTACAATAAAATCAACATTTTTCCACAAATGATGATCAGCCCCATTCAGGAATCCTGAGAAGTACCAATCAACGATGGCCATCAGAAAGGACAGGACCCAGATTAGGGCACATATGATAGCTGACATGTTTTTTGGTCGGTGGCAATGGTACCATATGGGCCACAATACAGACAGGCAGCGCTCTGTGCTAATAGCACTGAGTATGCTCAGACCTGAGATATAGGGAATGATTGATATGTTGCCTAAGATTTCTTTGCTTAAGTTATGGGCATAGAAGTCATAATAGAAGTCATAGAAATCAACAACCCGTAGCAGTGAGTCAATGAGGTGGCAGCAGAGGAAGAAGGAGTCTGCCAAAGCCAGGTTGAAGATATAGACTGAGGTGGCTTTCCTGCGCATGTGGAATCCCAGGAGCCATAGCACAATGGTGTTTCCCGCCAATCCAACCAGGGCAATGATGAGAGCCAGGAAGTGCAGAGTCAGGATTGGACTGCACTTACGATTCTCAGGCTGGATGGTTTTATTCATTGGTGTAGATTCTGTGTTGTGGGATGAGATGTTTGGATCCATGCTCACAAATCTTCTAGTAGTGTTCCTGAGAACATAAACCATATTTGAGCATCTTAATATGGTCCCTTATCCTCAGGACCATGATGTTATGTAGATGTTGTTGTTAGCATTTCTAAATAAATTCATTCATAAATAAAAGGAAAGTAACATGACTGCAAGTCACCTACAAAGAGCTGAAGAGTTCTGGACCGTGGATTCAAACCCAAAGTTTGTTGACTCTGTAGTCTGAGTCATTCTTCCTATGCATAACTCAGGACCTCTAAATCACATGGGAATAATCTATGTTATTCTATGTCATATCCATACATTCTCTGAGACAAACTTCTCCATTCAGGGGGCTACATGGACCAAGCACTACTCCTTTCTGGATTATAATTTTTTTTCTCATGTGAAAAGATTGAGAAGAACATAGAGGTGATCCCGACACCCCTATGACTGAGATGCTCCATTATCCAAGGAATGAATACCATGTTTTAGGGCCGCAACGGTACTGTGGAGCTTTTCTAGGACATTTGTTAAGATGATTGGGTCTGCTGGTCTAGGTAGGGCCCAGAGGGGCTAGTGCTTAAGGAAAAGAATACTTTCGATATTTTTCAGAGGTTAGACTTTTTTGTATATTTTGTATATCACAGTGTGTTATTTCATTTTTTAGAAGCATGTAAATTTAAAAATCACATTTAAAAATTGTGAGTGTGTGTGTATATGCAAATCTTTGTAGAGACCAGAGGTCTCTCCTCTAGTCTTGCTTTTCTTGGGGATTGAATTTAGGCCATTAGGTTTGGCAGCAAGTACTTCTACCTACTAGGTCATCTCATTGGTCTACATGGTGGCACTGATATTTTCTCATTGAGTGAAAGAACAAATGAGATTCCTTCTGATAGTAGGTAATTTGGATTAAGTAATAAAATATAAATTAAAATTAATGAAAAGAATTAAAACACACAGATATATGTGCACACACATATAATTTAGTTATAAAGAAAAATTTCATTCATTGTAGTTTCTTTTATAGATAGTTCTGTATATTTTGGAATGTTGTATATGCTCAAATAATTGAATGGCTTTGTTATGAGAATTCAGGATAACTTTGGCCAGCTTCTAGAAATATTTGTTTCACACTATGAGTCCTGGATTTGGGCTGGAGTTGCATTTGTTCATCAGCACAGAAGACGAGGTAGTGAGTTCGAGTAAGGTTGATGTAATATTATAAGGAGATATGAAAATAAAAATGGAGGAGTACTAAGAGTATGTTGTGGAGTGCATGATATAATCTAATTCCTGTCTCTCTAAGGATAGCTTAAGTAGAGTTCATTCGCTCAGGAAAGCTTTGGTATTAAAATAGTTTATTGAGGGAGAGGCCCCAAGAGGCATATGCAGATACTAAATAGAGAAAAGGATAATTCCCATCTGGGGGAGTAGTATCAGGTCCCAAGAGGAGAGAAACCGAGGGACAAAGTCACAAGTACAAAGCCTGCTGCTTCTGGCATGGGGGGAGGCCAAGCACCATGACAGGAGCACTGTCCAGCAGAGAGGTTCATCTAGTGGACGGGGGACACGGAGATGGTGGTGCCTGTGCTAGCTTCTCCCTTCTTCTCATTTTGTTGCATTTGGGCACTCAGCTTTTTGGATGAGACCACCCACATTTCTCCTTGGACTCCCTGTTTTGATGCTTGTCTGCAGTGCCCTCTCAAACACAATAAGAAATGTGATTTAGTAATTTTGCAGAATTTTCTTAATCCAGTGAAGTTGTCAGTTATGTTTAATCACTAAAAACCCAAACTATATCAACTTTGCACCCAAACACATCTCCTAAAATAATTCTGAGTTTCCAAATTATGAAAACATGTTATTGTTTTCAATAACATGGTCATAATTCTACTTAACACAGATGTCCTGTGTACAACCGAAGATGCAGTATCTACGCCTTTAATCTCAGCAGTTTTAGAGAATTGGCAGACAACATTCACAAATATCTTTGGAGACTTAGGCTAATTTCTTAGTTGTTGTTCCCTATAAAACAGTGTAAAAAGTCAAATGTATAAACTCCCAACATACTATTGTATAGAGTAACATTCTAAAACAGAGGACCAAAAGAATGTCAAGAAAATAAGGGTCCAAAGCAAGAAGGAAATCCTCTGGTGTATACATTAAATCTTGCATCTTCATATCCATGAACAAGTTCACAAGGCACTGTGATGTGACCTCCAAGGGCTGGGGAATCCCTGCCCTTGTGGATTTTCCAACTGCAACTCATGTGGACTTCCTGATGAACTGTCTGTGTTCCCTACCTGCAGCAGTTTCCAGCAGATCTCCAATGTTTCTGGCATCTCCAGTTTCCTTGGATTTTCATTTTGCCTTCAGCTTCATTCTTACAGCAATTTAATCAATACATTCAATACCTGCACATCAAAATGCCACCAGATATTTCTGTGGCAGTTTGGAATGCTTTTTATACAATTTATGAGCAAATGCAAAAGACCCAGGCAGTTAAAATCATTTTAAAAATGAAAAACCAAGTTAGAGGACGCACGCTACCGCTACTGGGTGTGGACTTCCCACTAAGCTCTGGCCATCACAGTAGTAGGAGTCGGTGTAACTAGACCAGAGACTAATGCACTTGTTTTGGTAAAGTGCAAGACAGTCAGTATTTTAGTAGTTGTAGCTACATTGTTTCTGTCACAGATAATTAACTTAGCTGTTGTGTGAAGGTAGCTATGTACAATGAATAAATAAATGTTTCTTTCTTTTCTTGTTCCCTGTTAGATTTGTTCTTCGTGTTTCTCTTCCCTCATTACCTACCTACCTACCTACACACACACACACACACACACACACACACACACAAAACAAACACATCATATATTTCTATATGTACTATTATATCTGTAATTTTAATGAGCTGATATTTCAAACTAACCTTGATAGATGAAAGATCACGGCACTAGTGGGGTTCAGACATCTCCATGGTTTCTTAAGGAAAGCTTTTCTTCATCGTTGTGCCCCTAAGGCTTGTGGTCTAAGAGCTCCTGGAGAGTCAGCTTTGCAGACTGCTCTCACTGACGCTCTTGCTGGATTCAAAAGGAAGCAGAAGAAGGCTGATAATAGTAGATGTGAGCAAAGCTAAGGCGACCTTAAATCATAAAGTTAATCTGAATATAGGATGCCGGAAACCATGTTAGATGGCAGGATGCAGAGGAGGAACACCAACACTGTGAACTCAGAGGTCACATGCAACTTGTTCAGTAGCGCCTGTTGGGAATCACAGAGAATCCTGTCGAGAAAGGGAAGGTTAGACTCAGAGAACACAGTGAACAAAGACACCAGCCGTGCAGTAGTGATGAAATGCATCGTGCAGCCCCAGTAACAGTCAAAATCTCTAACCAGCAAGCCATACTGGTGCTTTTGCAGCTTGCTCAGCAGCAGAGACATTACCCAGAGCAGGGCCACAGGACTCCTAATGTATGTCTTGTGGCAGCAGTGGCAATACAGCCTACTACATAGGAACAGATGATCACAAGGAGCAAGTCACGGGGTACCAGGATAGTGGCAGGATAAGATATGTAGGTGAGTTAAACCAGGAAACCTACAATGAAACAGAACAGGGAGAGGAAGCTGGTCCTTTCAGGTTGCAGACATTGATAAAGAATGTGTTCCTGTGAATTCTGAAGCTCAGGATTTAGAATACCACTGTGTCTCCTGCCAGCCGAAACAGGGCAATGATGAAGGCTTGTAAGCTCCTTAGCAGAAGAGCCTTGTAGAAACATCAATGCCTTAGTTGACCAAAATCAACTTTGGGAGGGAAGACTTTATTTCAGTTTGCAACATATAGGTTCCACTCCATCACTGAGGGAAGTCCAGGTAGGAATTCAGAGAAGAAGCCTGGAGTGGTGCTGCTTACTGGATTGCTCCGTATGACTTTCTCAGCCTGCTTTTTTGTAGCACCCAGGGCCACTGGCCCAGGGATTGCATCACTCACAATGGGCTGGGTCCCTCCCCATTAACCATTAATGAAGAAAATGTCCCACAGACTTGCCCACACGCCAATCTGGTAGGTTCATTTTTCTGAGCTTGGGTTCTCTTTTCCCAAATAACTCTTGTATTAGGTTAACATAAAACTAGACAGCACAAATAAGAGAAATGTTCTTAGTTCTAGTCATTGCTGTAATTTGAGTTTCTCCAACTGAGCTTACTCCAGTAGTGGTCCTGGGAACCTAACCAAAACATAAGCACCCACAAAGCATGGTCTCTCATTCTCAGGACCACCAGGGGAGGAAACAGGCACAAAATTATTTTTAAAAGATGGGATGTCTACATTTTGAATAGTCCCAATTCCTGTTGGCACTAAAAGCCTTATTGTCTCTCCTTTATGGACAGAGCATTATTCTCTAGACTAGATATTAATGCAGACTCTAACAGTCCCTGCCAGACACCACAGTGTGCCTCCAGAATTTCTTAAGGTAAGAAAAAAAGAGTCTGGGATAGGATTTGAGAAAACAGGATTGTGGACACAGGCATTGCCTTGTCCTTGGAGAGACATTTTCTGTCAGCTACTGAAATTGAAGATGGCAAAGCAAACCTCTGGCCACAGTCATGACTGTTGATGTAGGAGATGCTTTGAGGATAAGGGATTCTGACTTTTGGGATGGATAGTGCATATGGCTGTCATGTAGTCCGCTGAAGACAGAAACAAACCTATTTCTGAGGGTCTAGCTGTATGTGCGACATTTTGTGTTCTTGATATTTGATCATCAAATGAGTGAGTGGAAGAGGAAGCTGACAGTAGTGGACTATTTGGGTCACATGCACAAGTAAGAATGAAACACAGTTGTAGGTACTAGGACATTTAAGCAAAGCAAAGTGAATAATATTTCATTCTTCATGACTCTCTTGAATAGCTCTGTGTGTTTAGAGGAATTTCCTGAGTATTACACAGATGAACCCCTCTCCTATGGTCAGCTTTGGGTTCACTTCTCGCTCCCTGGTAA
>PVIU01025024.1:0-24465 GCA_004026605.1 Ondatra zibethicus
AAGAGTATAAAATGTCCATCTCCATCTCTTCTGATTGATTTTAGTTTGAAGTCAATTTTGTTCGATATTAATATAGCCACACCTGCTTGTTTCTTAGGGCCGTTTGATTGAAAAACCTTTTCCCAACCCTTTATTCTGAGATAATGTCTGTCTTTGTGGTTGAGGTGTGTTTCTTGTAAACAACAGAATGTTGGATCCTCTTTTCATATCCATTCTCTTAACCTGTGCTTTTTTATAGGTGAATTGAGTCTGTTGATATTAAGCGTTATTAATGACACGTGGTTGTTCATATCGGTTATTGATATTAAGTGATATTAATGACCAGAGGTTATTAACTGCGGTTATTTTTTTAGGGTTGAAGAGTTTGTGTGTTTCCCTTCTTTGAGTTGTGCTAGTGTAGGGCTGTCAGATGTCTGTGTTATTATGGGTGTTGCTTGCTTCCTTTAGATGTGGTTTTCCTTCTAGTACTTTCTGTAAGGCTTCGTTTGTGGCTATGTATTGCTTACATTTGTTTTTATCCTGAAATACCTTGTTTTCTCCATCAATGGTGAATGAAAGCTTTGCTGGGTATAGTAGTCTGGGCTTGCATCCATGGTCTCTTAGTGTCTGGAGCACATCTATCCAAGACCTTCTGGCTTTCATGGTTTCCATAGAGAAGTCAGGTGTAATTCTGATAGGTTTACCTTTATACATTACTTGGCCTTTTTCCTTTAGTATTCTTTCTTTATTCTGTATGTTTTGTGTTTTGATTATTATATGGCGAGGGGATGTCCTTTTTTGATCAAGGTCTTAAAGTTCTTGTCAAATAGATCTTTTACTTCCTTGATTAGTGTTACCCCAAGATACTTTATGCTATTTGTGGCTATCGTGAAAGGTGATGTTTCTCTGATTTCCCTCTCTGTTTCTTTATCCTTTGTGTATAGGAGGGCTACTGATTTTTTTGAGTTGATTTTGTATCCTGCCACTTCACTAAAGGTATTTATCAGCTGTAGAAGTTCTTTGGTAGATTTTTTTGGGTCACTTATGTACACTATCATATCATCTGCAAATAACAAAAGTTTGGCTTCTTCCTTTCCAATTCAAATCCCCATGATCTCCTTATTTGGTCTTATAGCTATTGCTAGGACTTCAAGCACTATATTAAAGAGGTATGTTGAGAATGGACAGCCTAGTCTTGTTCCTGATTTTAGTGGAATCGTTTTGAGCTTCTCTCCGTTTAATTTGATATTAGCTGTCAGCTTGGATATATTGCTTTTATTATACTTAGGTATGATCCTTGTATCCCTGATCTCTCCAAGACATTTATCATAATGGGGTGTTGAACTTTGTCAAATGCTTTTTCAGCATCTAATGAAATAATCATATGTTTTTTCTTTCAGTTTATTTATATGATAGATTACATTGATAGATTTTCATATGTTGTACCAGCCCTGCATCTCTGGGATGAAGCCTACTTGAAAATAATGGATGATTTTTTTTAATGTGTTCTTGCATTTGGTTTGCAAGTATTTTATTGAGAATTTTTATATCGATGTTCATAAGTGAGATTGGTCTATAATTCTCTTTCTTGGTTGCGTCTTTGTGTGGTTTTGGTATCAGGATAATTGTAGCTTCATAAAATGAGTTTGTCATTGACCCTTCTGTTTCTATTATGAGAAACACCTTAAGGAGTATAGGTATTAGCTCTTCTTGGAAGTTCTGGTAGAATTCCGCATTAAAACCATCTGCTCCTGGGCGTTTTTTGATTGGGAGGTTTTTGATGACAGCTTCTATTTCCTCGTGACTTATAGGTATATTTAAATTGTTCACCTGGTCTTGATTTTATTTCGGTATGTGGTATTTATCTAAAAAACTGTCCATTTCTTTACATTTTCCAATTTTGTGGCATACAGGCTTTCATAGTAAGACCTAATGATTCTTTGAATTTCTCAGTGTCTGTTGTTATGTCCCCCTTTTCATTTCTGATCTTGTTACTTTGAGTGTTCTCTCTCTGCCTTTTGATTAGTTTGGATAAGGGTTTGTCGATTTTGTTGATTTTCTCAAGGAACCAGCTCTTCGTTTCATTGATTCTTTGGATTGTTTTCTGTGTCTCTGTTTTGTTGATTTCAGCCCTCAGTTTGGTTATTTCCAGTCTTCTACTCCTCCTGGGTGAGTCTGCTTCTTTTTTTTCTAGAGCTTTCAGGTGTGCTGTTAAGTCACTAATGTGTGCTTTCTCCGTTTTCTTTATGTAGGCACTAAGTGCTATGAACTTTCCTCTTAGCACTGCTTTCATAGTGTCCCATAGGCTCATGTATGTTGTTTCTTTATTTTCGTTGAATTCAAGGAAGACTTTAATTTCTTTCTTTATTTCTTCCTTGACCCAGGAGTGGTTCAGTAGTTGACTGTTCAGTTTCCATGAGTTTGCAGGCTTTTTTTTCGTGGAATTGTTGTTACATTCTAACTTTACTCCATGGTGATCCGAGAAGACACAGGTGGTTACTCTAACTTTTTTGTATCTGTGGATGTTTGCTTTGTTACCAAGTATGTGATCAATTTTTGAGAATGTTCCATGAGATGCTGAGAAGAAGGTGTATTCTTTCCTATTTGGGTGGAATGTTCTATAGATGTCTATTAAATCCATTTGATTCATTACATCTGTTATTTCTAGTATTTCTTTAAGTTTCTGTCTGATTGACCTGTCCATTGGTGAGAGAGGAGTGTTGAAATCTCCTACTGTTAGTGTGTGGGGTTTAATGTGTGCTTTGAGTTCTAGTAATGTTTTTTTTTTCATATGTGGGTGCTTTTATATTAGGGGCATAGATATTCAGGATTGAGACTTCATCTTGGTGAATCTTTCCTGTTATGAGTATGAAGTGTCCATCTCCATCTCTTTTGATTGATTTCAGCTTGAATTCAATTTTCTTAGATATTAGTATAGCCAAACCTGCTTGTTTCTTAGGGCCGTTTGATTGAAAAACCTTTTCCCAACCCTTTACTCTGAGATAATGTCTGTCTTTGTGGTTGAGGTGTGTTTCTTGTAAACAGCAGAATGTTGGATCTTGTTTTTGTATCCATTCTCTTAACCTGTGTCTTTTTATAGGTGAGTTGAGTTCGTTGATATTAAGCGTTATTAATGACACGTGGTTGTTCATATTGGTTAATTTCTTTTTTGTGGTAGAGTTTGTGTGTTTCCCTTCTTTGAGTTGAGGTGGTGTAGGGTTGTTAGATGTCTGTGTTATTATGGGTGTTGTTTGCTTCCTTTAGTTGTGGTTTACCTTCTAGTACTTTCTGTAAGGCTGGGTTTGTGGCTACATATTGCTTAAATTTGATTTTATCCTGGAATACCTTGTTTTCCCCATCGATGCTGAAAGAAAGCTTTGCTGGGTGTAGTAGTCTGGGCTTGCATCCATGGTCTCTTAGTGTCTGCAGCACATCTATCCAAGACCTTCTGGCTTTCATGGTTTCCATAGAGACGTCAGGTGTAATTCTGATAGGTTTACCCTTATATGTTACTTGACCTTTTTCCTTGTGGCTCTTAATATTCTTTCTTTATTCTGTATGTTTTGTGTTTTGATTATTGTATGGAGAGGGGATGATTTTTTTTATATCCAGCCTATTTGGTGTTCTGTATGCTTCTTGAACCTTCATAGGAATATCCTTCTTTAGGTTCGGAAAGTTTTCTTCAATAATTTTGTTGAATATATTTTCCGGGCCTTTGGAGTGGAATTCTTCTCCTTCTTCTATCCCAATTATTCTTTTAATGGTGTCCCAGATTTCCTGTATGTTTTGTGTTGCGAATTTGTTGGATTTGATTTTTTCTTCTATCACTGAGTTTATTTTCTCTGTCGTAACTTCTGCGTCTGAGATTCTTTCTTCTATCTCTTGTATTCTGTTGGTTATACTTGTCTGTGTAGTTCCTGTTCGTTTATCCAGATTTTCCATTTCCTGCCATCTCTCGGTTTGTGTTTTCTTCATTGCCTCCATCTCAGTTTTCAAGTTTTGAACTGTTTCCATTACCTGTTTGATTGTTTTTTCTTGGTTTTCTAGGGTATCTTTAAGGAATTTATTCATTTCTTCTAACTTTTTGTTAGTTTTCTCACCCCTTTCTGTAAAGGAGTTTTTCACCTCTTCTTTAAAGGTCTCTATAAGTTTCATAAAGTTACTTTTAAAGTCAATTTCTTCTACTTCTTCTGGGATAGTTTGCTCAGGTTTTCCTGTTCCATAATCGCTGGATTCTGGTGTTATCATGTTGCTTTTCAGGTTGTTGGATGAATTCTTTGATTGGCGCCTGCCCATCTCTTTCTTCAAATGTGTTAGGGAGAGTTTTGGTGGTTTGGTCCCTCTGTCCAGGCGTATCCGCCGGGGTCCGGATGAATCTGCCGAAGCTTGTTGGGCTCCTTCCTCGTCCAGGGATTCCCAGTCCCAAGGGCGGGCTTACTGAGAGTTGCCCGCTCTGCTCCGCTCAGCTCCGTGGGACAAGGAAGGCCCTCTAGTAGTGGGCTCACCCTTCCCCCAAGGCCTCAGCCCGGATAGGCTGACTTCGGGTGCAGTTACCACTACACGGATGAAAAGGGGTGCCCAGGGGCGAGCAGGGTTGGGATAAGCAGCAAAGCCAGTAGAGGGGGGCCCTGAGTGGCCAGAAAACCTTGGGGATGGACTGGGACACACTTACCTGGGTCCGGATCAGTATCCTTTATTCTTAGTGAATTATATATACTTTTCTGAGAAGAACTCACACAGACAGCATTAATAATCCTTGTATAGTAATCTTAGAAAAGACCAATTACATTGTAGAAAGAATGTATAATCAAATAAAAATCAAATTATGTTATTTAAAAACTTCAGAACTGAATCATCTGGGACCAAATAGAAACGGTTTTGCTTTGATCATATTATAGTATTATTTCCAATATTTTTAGAAACAGTCATATTATTCTACATGTTTTACTTATTTGTGTTCCTAAAAATGCAATGAAATGTTTTACTTTTCTGCACATTTTGACCTGGACATGTCTTTTGTGTCTCTCTGTCTGTTTGTCTGTGTGTGTTTATATACATATAGCCATTTGAAGTGAAATGAAACAATATCACATTGAGGTTTTGATGTATATTTCTTTTTTTCCATATTCTTTTATTTTTTCCAGTCAAAAAAATTTTTACATTTCCTCCCCTTCTCCCAGTCCCCTCCCGCTCCCCACCTTCCCTCCTCCCTCCTCCTGCTTCCTTAAAAGAGGGCATGGTGCCCTGCCCTGTGGAAAGTCCAAGGCCCTCCCCTCTCCATCCTTTCCTAGGAAGGTGTACATGCAAAGAGACTAGGTTCTCAAAAAGATAATACATGCAGAAGTGATAGTTCCTAGTGTCCTAATGTTGATGGCTTCTCAGTCTGCCTCCATTGGCAGCCACATTCAGAGAGTCCGGTTTGATCATATGCTCGTTCAGTCCCAGTCCAGCTGGATTTGGTGAGCTCCCATTAGTTCAGGCACACTGTCTCAGTGGGTCTATAGTGATGAGTGTTGTTGAGTGTTTTCATTTATGTGGTCATTATTTCCCTTGAGTGCTTTGGAAAAATAATCTGTTTATAGAGTCTTTGTCAAATGTGATTCACTGAACATGATGTACTTCTCCTCTTTGATTTGATTTCTTAGCAGCTTTTTTTATCCATTCAAATATTTGTATTCTTCTTTCCTTTTTTCAAAATATATCATTGAGATTTTTGAGAATTGTTGAATTTGTTTATGTGAGTGTGTATATGCAAAATGGAATATTATTTAACATTATTAAATGCTATATGTAAAAATATTGATGAACCTAAGGACATAGTGCCACTCAGAGAAACAAAATATAAAAATGTGCAAAATGAAATTTAGATATGATATAGTAAAACTAAAATTCATTTAGATGGCTTATATGGTGCCAAGAATGAGTTATTTCTTTTGGAGTTGTTGCACAGTGAGGACCCATAAAGCCTCCAAGCATTATATGTCATTTTCAGTGTTCTTGGTTATCCTCCAGAACTTGATGTTAAAGACCTTATGCTGAAGATACGACATACATACTTGAGTTGGAGAACATAGAGTTAACAAGCTGGTTCTGACATGATAATTTCACTCCTACTGGCTAGATATTTTTATAGTACTGGAATGTGCTATGCACAATTTTGTAGGAAATAAGTAATCATTAGTATTATCCAGCTGTGATTCCTAAGAGCTACCACAATGGCCAGATTGGTAATATATTTCTATTTAGGGAATAGTGGAACAAATGTTATGGAACTGATCAACAAATTTCTGATTGGATCCAAGGATCACTCCTGAAATGCTTGGCTATACAAATATATATATTTATGTCCTAGGAGAGAACCTATTGTAATTACTTTTGTATATGTACATAGTATTACTTCCCTTGTTTTGATTATTGTCACTGTACTATACATCACCTTATCCATATGTTTTTAATATTTCTACTTATACATTATTATTTATAATATAGTTTTATTTTTAAATTTTTCTTATACTGTATTTTGACCATATTCTTTCTCTATTCTCAACTCTTACCAGTTATTTCCTTCCCTACAAACTCAACTTCATGTTTCTCTCTCTCTCTCTCTTTTTCTCTCTCTCTCTCTAAAGAAACAAACTAAAAAATATTTTGAAACAACTAACCCAAACCATAACAAAAAATCAAAATAAAGCATGTAATCAGTTTTGTGTTGGCTAACTATTCCTGAACAGGATTCTGTCCATGGATTTTGCTTTTAATTTTTTTTTTTTTTTTGGTTTTTCTAGACAGGTTTCTCTGTAGCTTTGGAGCCTGTTCTGGTACTAGCTCTTGTAGACCAGGCTGGGCTCGAACTCACAGAGATCTGCTTGCCTCTGCCACCTGAGTGCTGGGATTAAAGGCTTGTGCCACCACCGCCCAGCAGCTTTTAAATTTTAATATACAAAAATGTCTTCATTTAAAGCAGGATTCTCATAAATGTATATAGGTTACTAGTATTTTTAAAAGTTTTTCTTTTATTTTGTTTTATGTTAGCAATACTGAAGATGGGAATAAAGGTTTTGTACATGTTAGGTAAGTGCTCTACTACTGAGTTGTATATCTAAAGCAGGTTTTGTTTTTGTCTACTGAATCCATTTTTCTTATATATTTTAAACTTTTAAAGATAAACTTCATTATGAAAACCATACAAAAAATATTAAGTACCGAAACAAACCAGACTCAATTTTGTAAATCTCAATGAATATCTATACAATTAGAATCACCATTAGGAATAGCAGCTTGTAGTTTCCCATTGGATTTTACATTTTCCCTATGGAATGTATCTTTATGCAGTTATCCACCATCAAAAAGGGAAAAACAATCTGTAGTAAAGAGGCAGCTTGTTTGTTTCTGGCTGCCCAGAACTCGAGATAATCACATAGAAACCATTTTATTTTCAATATTGTTTGGCAAATAGCTTAACCATATTTCTGGCTAACTCATATCTAAAAGTAATCCAATTCCATTTATTTGTGTATCACCATGAGGCTTTGGCTTATCAGGTAAAGTTCCAGCATCTGTCTCCAGAGGGGCTAAATGACTTCTCTTTACTCTACCTTCTTTCTCTCAGCATTCAGTTTAGTTTGCCCCATCTAGCTCTGCTCTACCCTATCAGAGGCCCAAAACAGCTTCTTTATTAACTGATAGTATTCACAGCATACAGAGGGGAATCCCACATCACCTCACCTTTTCTGATTAAATTTTAAAAAAGATTTTAAGTTTAACATAGTAAATTTACATAAAACAAAACTGGTATCAAGTAAGAATTATAGTTACAATATTTATATGAAGTTTATCTTTTATCATAACTAAGGAAAACTATAATTATAACTATTTTTCAACTCTATCAAAGACCCCAGAAGGATATAATATTACCTAAGTAAACAGGAAGTGTATTGTCAGCAACTTCCAAAACTCTAGAATTGACAGATACATCTCATTGTCTGGAAAGTCACTCAAAGTTCTTCTGTATTATTGGGGCATCCATCTTCAACCTCCAGGCCCTTAGTATCCAGCAGACTTTTCCATGAAGCAGGAAATTTCAAATACAGTTCCACCTATGTTGGCAGTTTGTCAGTAACTTTCTTCTGTGTTCTGAAGAATGTCTGGCAGACACTTTTATGAAGCATGAACCCCAAAGGATCATCTTGCCTTTACGCAAGTTCAGCAGTTATTTCGCTGTGGGTCCTGCATGTCTGGATCACACAGCATAGCTCATCATCCTCTTGAATTAGATTTGTGCTGCCAGGAGCAGATGTGTTTCATTGTCATGAAAATTCCTAAGTTCTTAAAACATTTTAAATGCCATATTCTGGAGGTCTCTGAAAAATTTGAAGAATATGTATCTAAGCAAAATATATCTCTATATATCTAGAAAACCTAACTAATATGACTACAAGCTTGACTACTATGGATGACTATATATTAAACTATATTTTTTAACTATACATTACATTTTTAAGTGAGCTGCGCAAACACCTTAATCAAGAGCAGAAATAAATATATAACAAAATTAAACTTTAATTTGGACCAATAAACCAAGATTCATACCAATGCAAATCTCTATAGTACATCCTCCTTTAACTGTAAAGAAACATTTATCAACAATATTTGGGAATATGGGCATAGTTCTCTACAAACTGCTTCCTGCATTTGTTGGGAGAAGTAATTTTGGGGGGTATTCATGGTGACCTTTCTGGAGCAAACCACATTAGTCTGGAAGGATTCCACAGGTTCTAATCCTCTGTGGAAACAAAAGATTCTCTTTTCTAAAGCAGCAAATCCTTAGACCCCTATTTTAAAATCAAGATACCTTTAAAGTACATATGTTAGCATAGCTTAGCAGTCTCCAGAGTCAAATGCCTCTCTGCAATCAAAAAATTAAAACAAAACACAATAATATACATAATCCAGACCCTCTGTCTATATTTCATCTTTACGTGTCTTACTTTTTCTTTACTCCTTTTAATCTATAACTGTCTGTACTCTGTCTCTTTAAAGACTTTATCATTTTTAAAAACCACTTACTTCTTTTTATAACTGTCTATAATCTTTTTCTTCTCTCTTCCAAGCCTATGTACTTTTATCCAACACTGTGAGTGATTTAGAGTTCTTTCGATCTGATTTTGTCTTTATTATGTATCTGTAATCCTTTTCTGACCAGGACTTCATGCCACAAAACAATCCCACTCCAGTTTGGAATAAAAGGGGTTATTTGTTGGAGGGGAAAAAACTTACAGAACACCATCCTACACCACAATCCTCTTGTAGCAAACAGGAAACAGAGAGTCAAGCAGTTTGAACGGGAGCTGGAAGCAAAAGAGCGAGCCTGAGGGCTGCCACTGCTTTTGAAAATGAAATAGACCATGCCCCAGTGGGCTGGTATCTTAAAGGCTATTGGCTGAAGGAGCAGATAGAGCTCCTGCAGCACCTCCCCCTTTTGTTTAAGTAAGAGAGTTCTAAACCTACTAGAAAATTATATACAATAAAAACAAATATCCTATTCTAAGTAACTTAAATCCTGTATAATAAATAACTTGGCCAAGTCATGAGAGGAAAGTAACTACATTTATCCAGTCTTCAACCCCATCGAAGGTCTGAGAAGGGAAATAACATTACCTGAGTAATTAGGAAGTGCAATCAAACAACTTCTAAAATATGCAACAAATCACAGAGACACCTGGCTACCTGGGAAATCACCCAAAGTCACGTTTGCAGCAATGAAGCAACCAACTTTGGCTAAGGCCTAGAATAACTGACAGATTATTTTTAAAGGCAAGAAATTTTTCAAAACTGTCTTACCCTGTCTTGGCAAGATTTGACAGTTCTGCCTATCCATTTCCAGATACTATGTATTTTGTCAGTATTTGAGGTATGGGCAAAAAAACCCAGAGGCCGGTTTTGCCAAGAAGAGGACAAGCTCCAAATGGAGTGTCCTTGGTACTCAACAATCTCTCTGGAATAAATCGGTGTTGCCAGGAGTGATTGTGTCTCACTACCACAGAACTCTAGGTTAGATTAAATGCCATTTTCTACAGCTCTTTGAAGAGGTTGAAGATTACTTATTCAGAATATAATCTCTATGTATCTAAGGAACCTGATTAGTCTAACTATAAATATGACAAACATAGATGACTATTGATCTATAATTCTTAATACCTATCTAACTTAAAGACTAACAGAATAAACAACTGTGCAATAAATGAGGAAAATGAACCTCCAAATGTAAACAATGTACAAGTATACATTGCAATATGGTAAAAAATATATATCAATATATAAACAATATATAAGTATCTTAATCAGTGGTAGAAATGTACACTGCAATATGGTAAATATATATCAATACAATATATATATATATATCAATACATAAAAAATGTTTTAAACAGAGGTAGAAGCATGCATGTATACAGAGGAAAACCCCATATCAATAATCCATGAAAAAAATTAGAACTTAAAAATTAATTAATTTATAATCCTTTTCAAAACTCATGGCTATTACCTGCATCAGTTGTTATGGGATAATGAATCTATAATCATATATATTTAATATTTACAATGATGAGTTGTATAGTTGCTATCATATATGCAATTACTGTTGTTTTGTTTTTTTAGCTGTATTTTTTTCTCTTTTATTCTCACCTTCCCAATTTTTGTCTTTTTTTGTTTTTAACTGAGAATTCAACATGATTCACTTATCTCTTACTTTGTTTTTTTGTTCCTTTATTTGATTCTTTGTGGGTTTCACGTCATGAATTATGCTCTCTCCCATCTGTGCTGTGGAATAATGTGCTTGTACACCATAAAAATTTGTCTATTGTATTGGTTTAATCAAATGTTGATTGTCCAGTAGTGAGGTAGGAAGTATAGGTGGAGCAACTAGACTAGGAGAATACTAGAAAGAGAAAGGCAGAGACACACTCACCTGCAAGATACAGAGGAAGCAATGTGAGAATGGCTTACTGAAGAAAAGTACTAAGCCACGTGGCTAAAAATAAATGAGAATTATGGGTTAATTTAAGTTGTAAGAGCTATTCATTAATAAGCCTGAGCAATAGGCCAAATAGTGTATAATTAATATAAATGTATGTGTGATTATTTGGGGCTGAACAGCTGGGGAACAATGTGGTATAGAAACTTCTGTCTACAAATGGCATACAACCTGGGGCACCTTTATCCTCATAAAACCTGAGAGAGTTTGGGAAGGAATTCTACAGACAAAAGCATGGCTTTGTCAGCAACATTTTTCTTGGGTGGGCTCTGTTTGCTAGAGGCATCCAGAGGCATGGATCCTTTAAGAGAGTCTTCTTAACTCAGTGTTAGTGGCAAAAACTGCATGGCTCTTTTAAGAGGCCCTGATACCTGACACTTAAATGGTGGTTATGAGCAGCTGGTGGCATATTTCTTTTTGGGGGCATGGACCTAGAAACTCTACACAGTTGTGGCAGTAAATATAGCCTCTGCCAATACATTCACCATGAAGCTAGACTCACAGGAATTCAAGGAATTGGGTAGAGCCATCCACCAAAGCCACAGCTTTAATCCTAGCCATGCTTCTTAGCAGATTAAAGACTCACATGATCAGAAAAAAATAGAGATATAAAATAAAGACAGACCTAGACGCAAAAAGCACTAAGCTGCTTACAGTGTGTTCAAAAATATCTGTAGGATTGGGAGAGAAAAGAAGGATAGAAAAAAGCCTTTAAAAACATAGAAAGATAAAAAAGCCACATAAAGATGGAAAATGTACAGAGTCAGGTTACTGTGTGTTATTGTGCTATCTTTGAATTGTTTGACTGCTGAGAAAGGAGCCACAGCTGCTATAAAACAATTGATTATAAATGCTATTGGATTAAAACAACCCATGTATTTTAAAAATATCTTGACTTCAAAATTTAAGACAAAAGATACATTGCTTTGAGAAAGAGGTTCTGCTTTTATTTCCATAGGAAATGAGAGGCTATGGATTCATTCTGGGTTATAAAAAGTCAGGTTTAATTGATAAAGAACCTTTGAAAAATCTCTGATAGTAGCAGATAGCCTAGATGATCCAATGTCTCAGAGTGCCTCTGTTGTAGCTTCCTCTGAGTTCTACACACAGAAGAGCTTCAAGGTGACTGGTTGAGGTTTTCTAGCCTCACACAATACTCCAATCAGGACTTGACCATAATCCTAAATTTTCTCAGTCCCACAAAGATTATAAGTGACCATAATCAGCAGGAAATAGCATAGAAAACCATGCCCACTTTCCCAACAGGCAGGAAAAAAGCAAACAAAGGATGTTAGATTCATGATTCTTGTTTTGAAAAGAAAAAAGGGGAAAATGTTCTAAGATAATGTACTTGTACACTACAAAGCTTTGTCACTCATATTGTTTTAATAAAACAATGATTGGTCAGTAACCAGACAGGAAGTACAGTCATGGCAACCAGACTAGGAGAATACTGGGAAGAGAAAGGCAGAAACACAGTCACAAGGTGGAAATATAGGAAGCAAGATGAGAATGCCTTACTGAGAAAAGGTTCCAAGGCATGTGGCTAAACATAGATAATTATGGGTTAAATTAAATTGTAAGAGCTAGTTAATAATAAACCTGCACAACAGGCTAAACAGTTCATAATTAATATAAGCCACTGTGTTTTTATTTGTGACTTAGTGGCTACAGGACCAGGTAGGACAGAAAGTTCTGTCTACACATCTGCCCTCTGCCCTTGCAACCTCTCCCTAAACCAAAATCAAATTTAAAAGAAAAACCAAATACCTAACAAAACAAATAAGCAAAGCAAAAATAAAAACAGAAAAAAGAATATTGTCATGGAAGTTAAAGTGAGGCTGGGTGAGTTACACAGTTTATCTTTTAGTTCAAATGTCTTTACTTGCAAATGTTTATTGTTATGATCTGGTTTGAGGCCTCCAGTTTCTGCTGCACCACAGATAATGGGCTTTACTGGGCATCCTCTTGGATATCCTGTTGTCCTGTGTCATGGAGATACTGCTGTTTTGGATTTGTATGTTTGTCTCCTTCATATGCTTCAACAGTTCATAGATTCAGAGGTTGTTGGGTTGGGCCAACTCATAGTCCTGGTTTTGGGCCTGGGTGAAAGCTAGGTAGGTCTGCTCACTAGTTTTGTCTCATCATCACTACCCAGGTAAGCTTTCCAGCACAGTCTTGGCTAGCCCACCCAATGCAGGCTAAAGCAAGGAACCAAACCAGTTCTCCTGCTCTCAGGCCCACAGATCTCACTCCACCACAATCATATGGCCAGGGCCAGTTCTACTGTTTTGTCCAGGCAAGATACAGGGTCCTTTCCCCCAATTGTTGTAGGGGATTATTCCTAACCAGTTTTACATGTCCATATGTGTCATCCTGGTTTAGCTCAGGTTTGGATAGTCATGTTGATGAGACTTTATGATTGTATCTTTTGATGTTACTAGGAGACACAATTTCACAACAAACTCTCCAATCCTCTGGCTTTTACAATCTGTCTGCTTACCTCTTCTGTAGTGTTCTCTGAGCCTTAGGCATGGTAGTGTTTTGTATATGTATCCATTGGGACTCAGTTTTGGTAATTACATTTCTTTGGTTTTATGTTTCTTGTGGGTTTGTAGAGAACATGTGCTTTTGTAATATTCACCTCCCTTATTTCATGAACTTGCATGGTTAGAGAAGGTCTACCTCACATAATAGATCCAGGAGCACAGGCTACACAGAGTTTAGTGTTTTAGACTCTGAGTACTCAAATGCTTTGGTGTGGTTTTCAAATAGCATTTTCAACAAAACCCAACACCAGAATGCTGTGGTGACCCCCAATCATATAATTACTTTTACTGCTACTTCATAACTGTAATTTTTCTGCTGTTATTAAATTCAATGCAAATAACGGTGTTTTCTGATATTAGGTGATGCTTAAAGGGGTCAACACTCACAGGTTGAGAACCTCTATACTACAGAGTTATAATAATGAAAACAGCATGATATTGCCATAAAAATGGAAACAGTGATCAATAAAATTGAATTGAAAATTCAGACAGGAATCTATACACATATAGACACATGAGTTTTGATAAAGAAGCAAGAAATATACACTGGAAAAATAAAAAATCTTCAAGAATTTGTGCTGTTCAAACTGGATGCATTCATGTAAAAGAATGCAAATAGATCTAATCTTATCACACTGCATGAAACTTGTCTAAATGGTTCAAAGACCTGAACATAAAACCTGACATACTGAACTTGATAGAAGAGAAAGTGGGGAATTCCCTTGAACATATTGTCACAGGAGAAGACTTTATGAACAGATAATTGACAGAATAAGCACTAACATCAACATTTAATAAGTGGGAACCCATGAAACTGAAAGCTTCTGAAAGACAAAGGACACCATTAATAAGGCAATGTGCTAGCATACAGAATGTCAAAAGAGCATCACCTACCACATATCTGTCAGTGGGTTAATATCCAAAATATATAAAGAATACAAGAAACTAGATATCAAAAAACAAAGTGATCCAATTCAAAAATGGAGCACAGAATTAAGTAGGGAATTCTAAATAGAGGATCATAAATGGCTGAGAAACACTTAAATATCCAACATCTTTAGCAATCAAGGAAATGAAAATCAAAAAAATTACTTCTACTTTGATATTTCATCTTATACCTTTCAGAATAGCTAGGATCAATAACACAAGTGACAGTTTATGCTGGTTAGAATGTGGAACAAAGGGGATACTCTTCCTTGCTAGGGGCAGTGCAAAATTGTACAGCCACTATGGAAATTAATACAGTGGTTTTTCAGAAAGCTGGGCATTGATCTCCCTCAAGACACAACTCTATCACTATTGGTTATACACCCAAAGAATGCTCTATCCTACTACAGGGTCACTTGCTCAACCATGTCCATTACATTTTTTTTTCATAAGAGCCATAAACTGGAAACAACCTAGATGTTCCTCAACAGAAAAAAAATGGATAAAGGAAATTTGGTACATTTATACAGTAGAGAATTAGTCAGCTGTTTAAAAGTGGCATCATGAAATTTGTAGACAAACAGAGGAAACTAGAAAAAATAACATCAGTGAGATAACAAACTCAGAAAGACAAGTATGATATGTATTCAGTTATAAGTGGATATTAGATGTTGATTAAATACTAACCAAGCTATAATACAAAAACCTAGAGTGGTTAGGTAAAAAGGGACGTGTCTGGGGAAATGCATGTATCTACTTGGGCTGGGGAAATAGAAGAGATTTTATGTGTTGACTAAGGACAGGTATAGATTGTAGTAGCAGGATCATTTGGGGTTGAGATGGGTGAGATGAAAGCGTATGGGGAAAGACAATTTGATTTGGGGGTATTATGTTGTTGTAGAAAGCTAGTACAGTAGAAGCTTCCTGGAATCCTTTAAGATGATCCAAATGAGGACTCAATGGTGGATTTGGAGTCTCAATTGGCCATCTCTTGTATCCAGGTGAAGCCAGTTAAAGGTACTGGCTTCCATTCAATTGAGTTGTGGCCCAAGGGGATCTCATGAAAATCCCCAAACAACCCAGGATGATGATAAGGCAAAAGATTGATCTCTGCAAACTGACAGCTAGCACCCATTGCTGAGAACAACAGACATACAACTTGTGAAGATGGAGAAGTCCAGCTGGTCCCTACATGTAGCTTTCACCTCTACTTTTTTTCACCTCTAGTTTTGTTTTGGTGTGGGACAGTACTCTGTAGGCTACAGAAAGAGAAACGTGGATACCAACCTAGCAACAAAACCTTTGACTTTTAATATTTCTAGCATGCAAAACATGCTAGAGCAATAATGGCACAGAATTTTTAGGAGTAGCCAACTAGTGTATGATTTGACTTAAGGTCCAATACACAAGCAGGACCCCATACCTGACACTACCTGGGTAACAAAGGTGCAGAGAATAGAAATCCCAGGGACATAAGGTAAAACCAAACACTAAGAAATCAATAAAATGACTCCTAATGACATTCTGCTCTACTCATATATCAGTGATACATCTAGTCACAATCACAAGGCTTCCCCTGATAGCAGATGGTAACAGTTACAGAGACCCACAGCCAGACATTATGCAGAGAGAGAATATAAACTGAAGGTTTACTTCAAATCTCTCCCCTAATATATCAGGGAATCCAGTGGAACAGGATGGAGAAGATTGTTAGAGCCAGAAGGGATGGAGGATCAGGAGAATAAGGCCCTGTGAATTAATTAGGCATGGCATATGTGAGTTTATAGAGACTAAAATAGAAAGCATAGAGGCTACATAGATTTATAATAGATCCTCTGGATATATATTATAGAGCTGAACTTAATCATTTTATAGAAATCCTTACTGAATGAATGAATGAACAAATGGCTTTCTGACTCTTGTGCTTGTTCTTGGGACACTTTTCCTCCTGTTGTGTTGTGTCTATCTTTGATAAGATAGTTTTTTGCTTCACCTTACTGTATTTTATTTGTCATGTTTGGTTTTTACCTCATAGAAGCCTGTTCTTTTCTAATTAGAGACAGAAAGGGAAATAGCAGCCACATGGACAACTGCATCCACATAAAACCTGAGAGAGCTTGGGAAGTAATTCTAGACAAAAGAATAGAGTAAAGCATGGCTTCTTGGTAGCAGCAATTTTTCAGATCTGATCTGCTTGCTAGAGGCAAGTGCTCTCATTTAAGAGAGGCTTCCTGACTCAGCTTTAGCTGCATAACCTTACAGTTCTTTTAAGAGGTCCTGCCACTAAACACTTAAATGGTGTTGATGAAAAGCTGACCACATGCTTTTTGGTGGTGGCAGAGACCTTGAAACAGAGTTGTGGCAATAAACATGGCTCCAGCCAGTACCTCTGCCATGAGACTGGAATCTCAGAGAGCGAAGGAATGGGCTGGATCCAGCCATCAACCATGAGACTGGAATCTCAGAGAGCGAAGGAATGGGCTGGATCCAGCCATCAAAGCCACAGCTTTAATCCTACCCATATTGTTTAGCAAATTAAAGACTCATGTGGTCAGAAAAAGAGAGATATACAGTAAAGAGAGATTCAAAGACAAAGAAAACCTCTAAATGGTTTACAGTGTGTTTTTAAAGTACATGCAGGCTTGGGAGAGAAATGAAAAAGGTTAAAGTCCTTAAAATAAAAAAGGGAGAAAGTAGTTGGGTTTGGTGGCACACGCCTTTAATCCCAACAGTTCAGAGACAAAGGCAGACAGACCTCTGTGAGTTTAAGGTGTGGTGGCATATGCTTTTAATCCCAACACTTGGGAGGAAGAGATAGATGGACCTCTGTGAGTTCAAGGTGTGGTAGCACATACTTTTAATCCCAATGCCTGGGAGGCATAGGAAGAGAGACAACTTTAATCCCAGCACTTGGGAGGCAGAGGCAGCTGGATCTCTCTGAGTTCAAAGACAGCCTGGTCTACAGAGGGAGTTCCAGGACAGCCAAAGATATACAGAGAACCTGTCCCGAAACGTAAAAATAAAAGAATTAGAGGTTAAAATAAAGCCACATAAAGATGGAAAATACACAGAGAATCTGAATACTGTATGTTATTATGCTCTCTTTGAATTGTTTGAATGCTGAGGAAGAAGCAACAGCTGCTAAAAGATATTTGTTTATAAATGCTGCTAAGTTAATCCAAGATAGGTATTTTGAAAATACCTTGACTTCAAAATTGAAGTCAAAATGTATGTTACTTTGGAGAAGAGATTTTGCCTTTTGTTTCCACAGGAAATGAGAGGCTGTGGATTCATTCTGTGTTAAGAAAACTCAGGTTTGATCAAGGAAGGCCTCCTGAGAAATCTCTGGTAGGAACAGATGGCCCGGATGTCTGAGTTCTCCATCCAGAACAGATTCAAGACTGCTCCCTGAGATGACCAAGACTCACAGGATACTCCAGTCAGGACTTGATCATAATTCAAAATTTTCTTTAGGTCCTCATAAGATTATCAGCAGGAAGTAGCCTGGAGAACTACACCCACATTCCCCCAAAAATTGGACTATTGATGTTCTTGGTTTTTTTTTAAATAGAGGGACAATTGTCTATATTCAGAGTAAAGGTGAGGAACAACTGAGAAGACTAGTGGGGAGAAACAAAAATCAGGATATATTGTATAAGAAAATAGTCTATTTTTAATAAAAAAAGACTAACTTAAAAAAGATATTACAAAATGGATAAAGAGCACACTAATCAGTCAGAGGGGAGTCTGACTATTGTAGAATTTATCCATAGACTAGAACAGGCATAAGGATATTAACTCATGCTTAAAGTATAGTGATTCAGAGAATTATATCCACTAAGCACTAAAAATTTTAAAATCAACGTGCTTTTTTTAGAAATGAAGTCCTGACCAAATTATATAATCAAAAACACCAAGTTGCCAGAAGTATACCATGTGTAGTTATGGTCCTAACATTTTATGAATTCACATGAGGCCAAGTGACTCAGAGCCCTATATGTGCTCTAAATTAGAAAAATTCTCTTTAACATTACCTGACATACCTGACATATATACTTTATTTTGCATTTTATACACTGTGATAAGTGATAGATACTTTTGACACTCTTGCTGCCCACATTAGTTTTAGCAACTCAACTGTTGAAGTTATTTTGTAGCCTAGGGATCTTAATTTCACCATGTTCATTCTCTCCCTAAGTATTCTTTAACAAGTTTAATGAAACACATTTTTAATTAGCAATGCACGAATGAATAATTGTAAACAGATCTATGCCCCATGAACAAACCTTCCAAAGGAGTCTACAAGCATGAAAAAAACTTTAAACTTTTAGATGTAGGATGGGCGCTATTAATAAATAGGTATTGGACAATAAAAATATATAAAAACCACAGTAAAATGATTTCTTAAAAAGTGATTTCAAGGGTTCATAACTTTAGGTGCTTCTGTTTCTACTTCAAAGATATTTTAAAGCTAAAATATATCATTTTCACTTTTATTTTCTTTCCTCCCTCTCATATTAACATAGCTCTTGCTCTCAAATTCTTGGCTTCTGAATTATTTTTCATTCATTATTACTATAAAACATATGTTGCATAATATCATATATGTTCAGCATATATAATATTACCATGTTTATATGACTTGAGGGCTGATTGGTATTGGGTATATGTGAAACTGACTATTCTATTAATTTCAGGAAAGATATACCTATGCAGTGTCACCAAAAGGCTATGCAAAGAGAAATAATGCAAATATAAATACTAACATAGACTGGGGAAATCTTATGGGTCTGGGGCTCCAACACAGGCAACTAAGGAAGGCAGACATAGATAGAAAGATAGATAGATGATAGATAGATAGATAGATAGATAGATAGATAGATAGATAGATAGATAGATAGATAGAATAATAAAATAATAGAAATATTGAGATATTAGTTGCTTTTTATAAATCAATTTTAAGGACTGCCATATGAGAAAATACTAACAAAGAACTAATATTCTGAAATACATTAACTATGATAAATAAAGTATAGAGTATATTCTGATAAGTATTTGGTTAGTAAAACAAGCAAAATGTATCAATTTATTATTTCAAGTCATCATTTTGGGACTAATATTCATGTGATTTATATATAATATATATATATATAGTTGTCTTTCTTTTTGTATACAGAGTATTTTTCTTGTAAAATGCTTAGTGTTTTTAAAATTATATTTGAAAAATAAATTTTGTATATATTTAAAGCACAGAGTGTGATGATTTTGTATATGTATTCAACAGAAACAATAATGACAACAAATCTCAGGGAAATAGTAAATGTAATGGTACTTTCCTAGAGCTATGGACCAGTCAGATGGGAAGATGTCAGTATAGTAAAATTAGCAGCTGCATTAAACTCTGAGTATCTATTTAACTTTCAACTAGTTTTGTTTTCCAGTTTGTGCAGTGAAAACAGTAATTTGTTTTGTGCATGTTTTAATAAGAGATTTCCACTCAAAAAAATAATGGTTGAAAATGACAATGCATTACACAGAAAAGCCATTTGTCTATTGTACTTTCTATTTCTGTCCAACCCTATTTCAATTATTATTTCCCTAATATTTAGACTTATAACACAGGTTTCAAATATGGAAATTAGTCTCAGTGTCATGCCATTTCCCATTGCTGTTACTGCCCTCCTTTTCTCCTACTCAGAGCAACCAAGAATCTCTCCTACATCTATATAGCTTATCTATTCTAGAATCCTATCTAAATAGAATCATATAATATGTAGCATTTTGGTCACATTGGTTTCTCTCAGTACAAGATATTCAAGAATCATCCATGTTCTTACATGTATCTACAGTTTATTTTTATTGCTGGGCAATACACAGGCTGGTTAAGACCATCTGAATTGTTTTCTCCTTGTTGTTATAAAAAAAGCTGTTATAAACAGTAGCATGCAGGGTGTTTTGTGCTAATATGTTGGTTAAATACATGATTAAGATTGCTGGAACTTACAACAATATTCTGAGTGTTTGCCAAAGTGTTTTCCCAAGTGATTGTACTACTTTGCACTCCTACAATCATGAAAGAGTTTCAGCTTTAGCTTTTCTCAATTGTATTATCAGTTTTTGTTCTATCTTAATGAAGCTGCAGTGTTATTGCATTGCAGTTTCCTGTTAGATTCATACTAGGTTTTATATTGATTTGTCACTCTTATAACTTCTTTCATAAAATGTCCACTTAGATCTTTGAATTTGGATTGTGTCCTTTTCAAGTTTTATAGTGATAAGAAGCTTTTGTAATTTTATTAACAAATATTGATTTGGTATATTTCTGTTTTTCTCTGTATTATTATTTCCACTTGTGTATGTTACAAACCTGTAAGAGTTTTACAAGTCTGGATGTGAGTACATTATGAAAGATGATCTTCATAAAATAATTTTCCAGGTGATTTTTTGACTTTTTGTTTTAATTTTACTGAAACACAAACTATCGATTTTTAACTTTATATTAATAAATCTGCTTATCCATCTTGTATATTTATATAATACCATTTGAAAACTCTTTCCAACATCACTCTTATCTCTCTTCCATCCAAATCAACTACCCCTCCTTCCTCATAGTATTTTTCTCAGGTGGCATTTTATTTTGTGACTCAAATTGTTTAACCTGATCCATCTGTGTAATCATTAAATTTAAACTATCCCCTGGAACCTGGCGCAGTCACCAATGTGGACAAAACTGAAGACAGTGACTCAAACAGTCTCTCTGTCTCTGAATTCATCCATAAAAAATACACCAGCAGCCTGAACAGTACTTTCTGGATATGAATGTTAGGCATGGAGAAAGCTTCCAGTTCCAGTTTCTTTCTAAATTGATTTCTCTATAGCATATAAACGTGATGTGTGGTACCTTTAACAATAGAGCTTTTCCATTTAATTCTGGGTAACCAAATGAAATTGCAAAATTCTATATTCTTTGAAGGGGGATCTAGATTCTTGATCACCAATGCAAGTGGAGGTATCCCATACCTGACACAGGATGTTTTTCTTTAAAAATCCCCATGGCTTCCAGGAATAGGTTGTTTGTCTCTACAAAGTATTTCTTATCAGTGCTCTTGTTTTATAAATTACAATTTTAATTTAGTTAGAGAAGGCTTCTTTCCTTTTAATACATGGATATGATTTATCCTCTTCACCATTTGTCTGACCCAAACCTACCTCTTTACAGCTTGAACATTTCCAAGCCCAGCATCCCACATCTTGACTTTCACTTACTTGCATTCTACCATCACATTTTCTCATTTCCTTAAGGAATCCATACTAATCAGTGTCCTTAGAGTTTTTGGTTCCTAGAGGTTTGTCCAGGTTGAACAAAAATTATGGATTTAAAGCCAGAATCAACATATGAAAGAGAACATGAGGTGTTTGTTTGTCTATGTCTGTGTTTTCTTGCTCATATGATTCTTCCAGTTCCATTTATTTTCCCACAAATTTATAATTTATTTTTTCTTAAAAGCCTAGCAAACTTTCATTCTGTATACTTACTACAACAGCCATTCATCATTTGAAGGGCACCAAGACAGCTTACACTTCTTAGCTTTTGGGAAAAAAAAAAAGACAGTGAACATGGATGAGATAGTAGTGTATGTCTAGCATCTTGAGTACTTTCTGCTTTAATTTCTGCAGTGGTTGTACCTGGCTATATTCCCAACAATACTGAATAAGGATTCTTCTTTTATATAGGTTCACCAGCATTTGTTTCATTTATGTTCTTTTAGGAGGCCATTCTTAATGATTTACATTTCAAAGTAGTCTCAATGTGTATAACTCATGCAAATAATGATATTAAATACTTTTAAAGTGCTTATTTTTTGGAGTCCTCCTTTTGCTCCTTTTGGAATTCTCTGTTCAGATCTATAGTCATTAATTGATTAGGCTTTTTTGGAAATTTTTGAGTTTTTGCATGTATTAATTCTTTGTCATATGACAAAGAATATATATAGCTGGCAAAGATTTTTCTACCATTATGTAGTCAGGTTCTTTAACCAGTTGATTGTTTTCTTTGCTATAACAGAAGCCTTTTTCATTTCATGAGGTCCAATTTGTATATTATTGGCCTAATATCCTAAGTGATTAATCTTCTTTCGAAGGCCCTTACCCATATATATATGTTTTAGGGTATTTTCCATTTTCTAGCAATTTTAAAGTTTTAGATCTTATGTTGAGATCTTCGGTCAATATGACATTATTTTCATATAGGGTCAGAGACAATAGTCTGAATATAAATTTTGGCATGTGACTATCCAGTTTCCTCATGGTGATTTGTTGGGGAATGCTGCCTTTCTTCCAGTATGTAGTTTTGGTATCTTTGTCCAAAATCAGGTGGCTATGATTACTTGACCTAAAACCTAGTTCCTCTAGTCTATTCAACAGATCTATGGATCTAGGTTTTGTTTCTTCATTTGGTTGTTTTTTGTTTTGTTTTGTTTGTTTTGTTTTTTTGTTTGTTTGTTTTTGTTTTTCAAGACAGGGTTTCACTGTAGTTTTGGAGCCTGTCCTAGATCTAGCTCTTGTAGACCAGGCTGGCCTCTAACTCACAGAGACCTTCTGACCTCTGCCTCCCGAAGGCTGGGATTAAAGGCATGTGCCACCACCACCATGCTTGGATTGAGTTTTGTACCTAGGTCATGTTGTTTTGATTTCCATACAACAGTCATATAACTTGAAATTTGAAAAGGTAAAACCTCTAGCATTTTGTTTTTTTGCTGAGCATTTCTATAATTGTCTTGGGTCATTTGCTTTTCCATATGAGTTTTAAGATCACTTACTCTATTGAGAGGAAGAATAACATGCACATTTTGTTTGTGTTTCAATGAACCTGTAAATTACTTTTGGTAGGATGGTCATTTAACAATATCAATTAGACAGCTCATGAATATGGGGTGTCTTTCCATCTTTTCCTGTCTTCTTCCTCCCAAGGACTGTCTTGGTTTCATTTCTTTTTCACTTAAAAAGATATATTCTGATAAAAAGCAACAGAGGAGAAAGAACTTATTTCAGTTCAAAATTCTAGGTTAAAATCTTTCTATGGTATAAAGCCAATCTGGTGAAGGTGAATGACCCTTTTAATTTGTGCTTCTCTTTGGTTTTCAGGGATTTTATTGAAATTTTTATGTCTATGTTAATCAAAGAGTTTATTCTATAGTTCTCTTTTTTATTGTGTCTTTTCCTGGTTTTGATATGAGAGTAATATTTCCTTCATTTTTATTTTATGGAATAATTTGAGAATTGTTAGTTGTAATTGTTTCTTAATGATACTTATTTTATGAAATACAGCACACCTGAATTTGGTGCATATATACTTAGAATTTGTATATTCTCCTGGAAAGATTCTTTTCTTGAACAGAATGAAATAGTTTTCCTTATCTCTTCTGATTAGTTTCAGCTTCAAGTCTATTTTGTCAGATGTTAGAATAATGAGAACTGCTTGTTTCCTCATCCTGTTCCTTTGGAATACTTGTTTCCCTATCACATCTTTCTAAGGCATTATTTAATTTTTACTTTTAAGATTAAACTTTTATTACATTTCTTACTTCCCCTTTCTCCCACCAAGGTTTCACATATATCCATCCCTACTCTACTTCAAATTTATGGACTTTTTTTAAAAGTTGTTTTTACTTGGGGTATTTAGAATTTTAATGTCTAGTTTCTTGAGTTCTTTGTATATTTTGGAGATCAGACCTTTGTCTGATGTGGGGTCAGTGAAGATCTTCTCCCATTCAGTAGGTTGCAATACCACTCTTGGGAATATACCCAAGAGAAGTCCAATCATACTACAAAAGCATTTGTGCAACTATGTTCATAGCAGCATTGTTTGTAATAGGCAGAACCTGGAAACAACCTAGGTGCCCCTCAATGGAAGAATGGATCAAGAAAGTGTGGATTATATACTCATTAGAATACTACTCAGCGGTAAAAAACAAGGAC